>JASDQU010737143.1:305896-320151 GCA_032191745.1 Picea mariana | reverse complement strand
ATTTTATTTTACTTTTTTTCTTTTTTTTCACTTAAAAGCTATAATTCTTCATTCAATATCATATAAATATTCCAATTAAGGATGTTAATACTTTTCCAATCTCCTGTACATTCTACCTTTCTTTCTCAATTTTTTGAATGGAGGATAATAGTAATCATCAAGCAAAATGTCGGTTGGTAACCTCTAGCGATTCAATGAGATTAGATACAAATACTTCTATGAGCTTTTGCACAAGAGCATCTACTAATCGAGTCAACCCTTGAAGCTTATTCTTCCATTAGTGTGTGTGTAGCCTAATGGATTAACTCAATCAATTATCACCAATGTTGTTTGGAATTTGGTTAGTTATGTGCCAACATGTGTCTTGTTGGAATTACCCTGTGTGAGGTGCATTGCTTACGTCGACGGGTTTACCAAGGGTGTCATCCACAAATGTGGGGATGCATGTGGCAAGCTTAAGTATTGCAGTGATAAAGGATACTAAATCTTGAGTAATCACATTTAAATTATCAACGAGGGAAATCATAGACTTTAGAAGCATTGTGCAAAATGTATGCAATCATTATGTGTATAAATGAGCTATTGAATGAATTTTGTATCATTTTCCTTTTTAGGGAATGAAACAGTATGATTAATATGCATCTACCTGCAACAAAGAACCATAGATCTATAGGACAAGTCTTTCAGACATGGAATGTCTCATGGCTTACTAGTTGATGCTACAAAACTCCTTATCTCCTTTACAATTAAGCATCATCATTGAAAGTAAAATATAATATAAATGCTCAATGCTATGGAAAGGAAATGGAAACTGAAAGGTAAATTCAATGTTGGGAAATAAACCTATTATACAGTGCATTGGATCAAACAACAAATCCCTTGCCAACCATAGGTTTATGGCATGCTGGCAAAGGAATAAATCACATTAATAGTGACAATGGAAACGTTTTAGCTACATAAAATAAAAACATTCACAAAATAAATACATATGTAATGCACAACAAATATGAAGGTGCATTCACCACCAACCTCTCCAAGTAAGCCCTACCTAAACATGACTAGTGAATCCCTTCTTTAAAACTTGAATTAACTCAAAAGAACATGATAGTCTTTTTATTTCATCAAAGAGATTCATAATTACAGTGTAACGTACCCAACTCCATGTTGAGCCACATTACTACAAATCCATCTCTATACAATTGTACTTTTGAAAATTCTTTCAACTTGGGTCATATTTTCCATAATTAACAACTTTGATACCATATAATAATTATGCCACACATATGATACAAATATGCATGCCTAATACATTCAATTCCATGCATAATTTATAATAACAAGATGAATTGTAAATCCAATCCATTCATGAGATATAACAACAATATACAAATACACACAATAAATGTCATTAAAGCACACATATCATAAAGAATACTTATATTTAATGAAAGCACCAATTGACTACGGACCCCAAACATTTTCTCAACCATAAACTTAGTTGCTCCAATTCTCTCTGCAGCAGGTCACCCCTGAGCTGGGGCTGCGACTCCACTAGGGCAAGGCTACAAGATAACAATGTTACATTTACTCTCACTAGCTCACACCCCAAGCATGAAATCCACAGGCATTGGTAACAAAAATGACAAAGAATGGATTGTTTTCCATTGAAAACAAGGCTTAAGTATGCATGGCCTTAACTTGCTATGTGACACTCAAAGAAGCCCACTTAGGAACCTTTTCCTAAACTTTATAACTTATGATAATATGCTCATATGACTTTGGCTTGAAATATTATATTGTTTTTTTCATTAGCCTAATTTTAGGCCTCCTAGACCCCTCACCTTTCCCTCTCGCGGAGTTCGACCCCCCCATACTCTTTATCTAACTTGGTCTGTGAGCGTGATGTATTTTTTTAATCAATTGTATGTACAATTTACAATGGTAGGCTCTCTAGCCTTAATCATCACAGGCTCTCCGACCTTCATCATATAGGCACTCTGGCCCAAAATCACATACAAGTTCTTTGACCCAAAATCATACGAGCTCACCAACCTATATAACATATGTACATATACAATTACAACCTAGGGATCAAACTGGGAGTATTACATACAACCTCTAATATGTAGCTCTTTCAACCCTAGCTATAAGCAAACTCAAACCTATCATTGTCTCCCTTAATAGAGATATAGATGAGTATATTTATACTAAGAGGACCTTGGATCTTTACTATGGAAATCCAAGCTCTAAACTAAGAGTCTTACCCAAAAAATCACCATTCCCTCCTTCGTTAGTTAAGGTGGTTCATTGAGAAATAGGATCCTAGGGTGCATGATCCCTTTTTGGTGCAAGAACAAGGGTTTTCTTGGAGGATTTGTGGCACCATTCTCTCTCTTGACATGCTACATTAAATGGCTACTATGGAGTGCATGGTCGTCTCCCTCTTTATTGGGATGGGGTGAGAGGCTTACTGGAGAACTCATGGTTCCAATCTTTTCATTGGTCAGCTACTTTCAATGGATTGTCACAAAGCGCACAATCATCCCCCTTCTTTATTAAACCGGAGCATTATGGAACACGTCTCTCCATCCCCAACTATTACTTTGCTTAGATTAGTAAGGCCAACCAATTGATGCCCTAATTCTTTGTTGGAAAAGCATTGCTTTCTCTATCCTATTGATGAGTATGTATTGGCTTGTCCTTCTCTTGGTTCTAACTAGGACAAATGTTAGAGGCAAGACCAAAGACGAAAACATAAACAAAGTAAATTTTCCACCACCATGGGGGTCAAAGATACAGAGAATAAATCACCAACAAGAATATCACAAACCCATACTCATGAGCAATAAGAAAGCTCAAGCATTCACACATAAAAATCTCACAAAATGCAACCAAAATAGACTATTGCAAGCTATTAATCAACACATTACAAAATAGTTTAGTTTAGTAGATATTTGGCGAACCAATAGACAAATTGCAACCTCCTGGGATAATTACTTATACAATTAATGAATATAATGGGATAATCCAGGAGCCCATCAACATGTCTTGGGTTTCCTCATGAGGTTTTCCTTGGAAAATGTGTATGTGTGTGTGGAGTCCTTTGGGGTTAACAATCGCTATTGTGGTTGGCAATTGAATCACCCTCCATCTAAATATTTTAGAGAGTATGGAGGATCCCACAATGTTTTCCTTGGAAAATTTAATATCGTGTGTGTGTGTGTGCCCAAGGGGTTAGATTAACTAATTGTCACCAATGTTCTTGGGAATTTGGCTAGTTCTGTGCTGAGAAGTACCTAATTCAAATATCCATGGATGAGGCACACTAGGCTAAGTCGATGGGTTTACTAGAGATGTTGCCATCCATGAGTGTGGGGAAGTATCCCTGGGGTTTCCCCAGGAGATTTTCCTTTGGGAAACACACACACACACAAACACATTCTTTTATATTTGTAGAGCTATGATCTAACAACAACCTGGAACATATGTTGTGACAATTACCTACATTCAAATTTATTTTATATTCGTCAAGTTATGGTTTAGCAACAACTTGAAGCAATTATTGTGCCATAACCCTAGTTCAAATCCTAGTGAAATTTACAAAATGTAGCTATTAATCATATTGAATATTATTAATGTAACATTTGTAGACAACATTATATAATATTGGCAAGGTATCAACATACCCTATTCTTATTCTTCCCTTGAATGTATTATAGTGGATCAAATTTCTTTTCAAAATTACCATGCATGTATAATAATAAAAAAAAAATATTTCAAATATCATATAAAAAAATATAGCTTGAGTGGGTATAATGGTTAAGAACATGTGTTTCCTCCTAAGAGATCACAAGTTCAAATCCAGAGGGGGTAAGGTATGTATACCTCTGTAAACTTTACCAGTAAAATCGTTGAGCCAAAAAGGTCTCATAGGTATGTATACCTCCGTAAACTTTACCACTAAAATCGTTGAACTAAAAAAGTCTCATACACCAATTTGATGTAGATTGTGACCTAAAATATATTATTATTATTATTATAATAAAAAATTTATATTTCAAATATTATATAAAAAAATTGATTTGACTTTTTTTTTAATGCTTTTATTTAAAACGATTATATACCTCTCATTTTATATTTATTTTTAAAATATTGAAACGTTGTTAGAAATTTCTTCTTCCTTATCATTTAAATATTCTACTCATATTATTCTTATTATATATGAAAGTTTCTTTTCTCATTTAAAATATTGTTTTTTTATTTATTTTTAAAATATTGAAACATTGTTAGAGATTTCTTCTTCCATCATTTAAATATTCTAGTCATATTATTCTTATTATATATGAAAGTTTCTTTTCTCATTTAAAATATTGTTTTGTTTTATTTTTTATTATTTTATTATATATGAAAGTTTTTTTTCTCATTTAAAATATTGTTTTACTTATTTTTTATATTTTCAATGGTGCCATTTAAATATTCTATTCATATTATTTTTATTATATATAAAAGTTTCTTTTCTTGTTTAAAATATTGTTTTGTTTTATTTTTTATTATATATGAAAGTTTTATTTTTCATTTAAAATATTGTTTTACTTATTTATTTTTATTTTTTTATAATTTCAATGGTGGGTATAGCATGATGAGTCAAGTTTGATTTAAAAATAAATATAAAAATCAATGACAATATTTCCATTTGTAAAATAAATTTTAAATAATTTAACATAAAAACCAAGAGAGTTTTATACTAGATGCCAAAGTTGTTTTCTTAACAAATTTTTTTATACAATTCTAATAACATGCAAAAGACAAAAATCTTTTACAAGGAGAGTATATTTATTATAAAAGTATATAAAGGGCTAGATGCTTGTTTAGCACTCACAAGTCTCGGATATAATCTCACTTACATTACATTCAAATAGTGTCATTTATGTCACGATAGATATGTATATAACTATTAGATTAACTCAACTATTTAGGTATCCAAAATTAGAAAATTTCTACAATTCAAATTCAATTCTAATAATATGCAAAAGACAAAAATCTCGACAGGGAGAATACATTTATTATAAAAGTATATAAAGGGCTAAATGCTTGTTTAGCACTCACAAGCCTCAATTGACTCGTTAGTATCTTTTCATGTCCAAAATCCTTCTTGAACAAATTGTATTGCATTGCATTTCAAGTACAAAACTACAACAATTACTCTAGAGAAGTTATATTAATACAAAATGTACATATCTTAAATGAAATTGACTTGTAGGATGTTTGTTATTTCGAATAAAAAGTTTAAAAATGTGTGGGATGGGAAGTAGATATTAAAATTGTATTTGAATTTTTTTGTGCAGGGTTAATGATGGATGATGGAGTAATAAATATTGATTAAGATGGGAAAGGCAATGAAGTTGAAAATATTAAATTTAACAAATTTGGAAATTGCTTCATACACATTATGAAAATAAAAGAGTTTCCCATTTTTAAAGTAGGGTTGACATTTTTCTTTTTGAGTATAACATTTTTCCATTTTTAATTAGTAGCTTAGTTAATGTATCTTCAAAACATTATTTATATTTAATTTTGATTTTATATTTATGCAATTTTATGATTAACTTCTTGAATCTAACTACGTGACAAATGATTTATGCGATGCATTTGTCCCTAATCATATTCATGCAATGCACAAAATATTGATCTTCGTTCATCTATTTGCCACTCATAAAAAGCAAATCATATTAGGCAACTCTATGTCGAATTTGGACCTCAAGAATCAATTTAGTTTCATCATCTGCAACTGACAATCCTCTAACTTGTAGAGGAAAACAAATATCAATTTGGATATTAAATTTGATCAACTTTATCGACTGAAACACTCTGCTAGGGTTTGATGCCATCGAAGTTCTAGGGTTTCTGCAAAACTCGACCTTCTTTCGCTTCTGTGCAGATCTAGCTTCCAAGGACTAAGCTTGGTTTGAAATTATGGCTGAAGAAGAGGGGGCGAGATCCCCCTCATACCGGAATGTAGTAGCTAATGAATCTACAAGGACCTCTGGATCATGTTCCCCCTTTGAATCACCATCGCAGCTCAGTAGTCAGGTGTATCGGGAGGGGCTGAACAAGGGCAAGGCAATGGAGATTGAGGCCAACTCTTCTCATCCAAAAGTGGCCAAGGCATGGAAACTAGATAAATGTATTCCTCAAGCTTTAGTAGAGCCCATGTATGTAGTTAGTTCAATCAGAGTAGGAGAGAAAACATAATACATGAGGGATCATGCCCTCATAGGTAAATTTCTAGGGCTATGGCCATCTGAGAAGGATCTAATTTGATGGATCAATACCTGGTGGAAACCTAAGGGTCATTATGACCTTTAGTTGGGGTCCAACAATTTTTCATGTTGATTTTTCAAAATCTAGAGAACAAGGATTAGATCTTTGAAAACGAGCCCTATTTCTTCAACTTAGTTGGGATTTATTCGAGATACTGGTCGGAGCACTTCAGTCAGGAAAAAGAAGATTTTACTTATGCCCCGTCTAGATCATACTTTACTCGCTCCCTCATGAATTTTGACTAGGAGAAATCTTGGTTGGGATTGGAAATACATGGGGGATCTATGTCAAGGAAGTAGAAGCTATGCATCAACGTCGTTATACATCCTATGCTCAAATATGTGTTTATATGAACATCTCCAAGCCTCTTCCAGGATCCATATGCTTGGAATATCATGACAAGGAATGGATTCAAACCATAGATTATGAGCACATTCCCTTCAGGTGCATAAAGTGTCATGAGCATTCTCATATTTTTAGAGACGGTCCACTTAATGCCCCTCCCAACACTATAGCAACTGCCTCTGAAAAATATAAGGATGGTTTCACTCAATTTCAAGGGAAGCGAAAACTGAATAAAAAAAAGTCACCCCTAACACATCCTAAGGGCCATTCAACCAGTAATTCTTTTGAGATCCTCAATTAGATTCCATACTCTCTGAACCCAGCTACGACCCCTACCCAATCGAGCAGGGAAAATACCTGGGGAAAATCTAAGGAAATCCCAAAGTCAATACTTGAGCAGATCATTCCTAATATGAATCTTGTTCCTCTGGATGAAGATCAGATCGCTGAAGAGGGAGGTGACATGGAGGTAGAATTGGATGAAATGGAACTAGCCAAGATTGATCTGGTGTGTCTTGAAGAAGCATATCGCAAGAAGGACCTATTTTCCCTACCCCCGAAATCGTTAAGAAAAGTCCACAAAGTCTATCTAAACTCAACAGCCGGAGCCACCTCCAAGTCTAGACTGGGGTTTGGTATTCCTCCATACCCATGCAACGAGGCTCAAAAATCACCAAAAGAAGAAAAAAGACAAGGAAGAAAGTCTACCCAACAGCTAATAGGAGAAGTAGGAAGATATATGATAAATTCTAGACAGATCCAAAAGTTCACTGAGAACTTCTTTACTATTCCCCCTCCTTCTTCCTCGTGAAGGTTGTCTCATGGAATGTTAGGGGCCTCAATGGAAGGTCCAAGTAACGTATCCTTCGAAGTAGTATTATAGTAGAGAATCCAGACATTATATTACTATAGGAAACTAAATGTGTAGGAGCAGAAGCATCAAACATTTTCTCAAAGTGTTGGAAGCAGAGTGATCATGTGTGTAATGACTTCCGAGGAGCATTCAAGGGGATTGATATCCTCTGGAACCTAGCTACAGTTCTCCTTTACAACTTCTATTCAAATCAATGGATTATCTCTGCTACTTATCGAGCATTTGGTTATGACAAGGAAGGAATCATCACGAATATTTACGACCCGCAAACACCTTTGGAGAAAGGGTATTTTTTTAATAGCCTGTAAGGTCTGGGTGATCTTGTTCGAGATAGGCACTGGATTTTGGGCGGTGATTTCAACATTATTCTTTCCTTGGAAGAAAAGCATGGGAGAATCTTGCGTTTGTATAATGACAACAAAGGCTTCAAGAAGGTTATTGAATCTCTTAAGTTAGTTGATCTAGAGTACTTTAATGGAATCCACACTTGTTCGAACAAGAGATCAAGTTCCCAACATATAGTCTGCAAACTAGATCGCTTCCTCATATCAGAGCCTTTAATGTTAGATGGTCTTTTAATGGAATCTTGTATTCTTCCAATGATGGGATCTGATCATTGGCCCATGCAGCTATGGATAGACATCGTTAGCTCCCCCAAGCGCAAACCCTTATGGTTTGAAAAGTTATGGTTATCTCATCCATACTTTTAGGATAATGTTCAAAAGTGGTGGGAGGAGGTCGTTGTCCATCATGGTAATTTAATGTATTGATTTCAGCAAAAGTTGAAGAACTTCAAGCAACATATCAAGGAGTGGAACAAGAGCATCTTTGGAAGTATCTTCCAAGCTCAAAGAGACTTATAACAGAGAATGAAGGAATTACAGTAGCAACTTATCACTCAGGGCAATACAGAACAAATACAGGCAGAAGAGAAGCATCTTAAGTAGTAGTTGGAGGACCATTATGCTCAAGAAGAAATCCTCTTATGCCATAAATTTTGTGTTCAATGGTTAAAGGAAAATGAGAAGAACTCAAAATTATTTCATTGTTCCATGATCCAACATAGACACATCAACCACATCGCTAGACTGAAAAATGATCAGGGGTAACCAATAATGGATCATGAGGGCATGGAAATGGAGTTGGCCAACTATACAAGGATCTCCTTAGAGAACCATGTCCTGATATATCTCCAACCATTAATAAAATTACATTGCATATCCCCTCCCTGATCATAATGGAACAAAACGTAGCCCTTCTTTGACCGGTCTCAATTAAGGAAGTGGATCAAGCTATCAAGGAATTACCAACAGGGAAATCCCCTGGCCCAGATGGATTTACCACAAAATGTTTTCACCATTGTTGGCACATAGTGAGGGACAAAGTCTAACAACTGATCTAGGATTCTCGTTCCACCTTGGGAGTTATCCTAACACTTAATGTGACCTTCCTTACTCTTGTTCCCAAAGAGGAGCAAGTCACTCATCTGAAGCAGTTTCGACCAATTTCACTCTGCAATGTCATCTACAAGTTGATCACCACGGTAATGGCTCTTAGGATCAAACCTCTACTACCTTTCATTATTTCTAAAGAACAATTAGGATATGTGGAAGGGCGTCAGATTTTGGACAGTGTAATCCTCGCTCATGAGGTAATGCACTCACTGAAATCCACCCGGTCCCCAGGTGTGATAATTAAGCTATATCTTTCCAAATATTTTGATAAGCTCAGTTGGAAATATATGCAATCCCTCCTTCCAAATTTTGGTTTCAACAAAGACTGGGTTAATTGGGTCCTATATCTAACTTCCTTTGCTTTTTTTTCTATCTTGGTAAATGGGGTCCCTTCTAGAATTTTTTCTCCATCTAGAGGTATCCATCAGGGGGATCCTCTTTCCCCCTTCCTTTTCGTCATCATGGAGGAAGGACTTAATCACTATATCAAGGCTTCTATAGTGGATGACTCCATCTGCATGACATCCAACAACCTGTCTTTCACAACCAATTTGTGGATGATACTATGATGATGGTGTCTCCCATTGCTAGAGAATCCCTCAAAATTCGTGACATTCTGAAAGATTTCAATAATGCCTCGGGTACTTTCATAAATACTAAAAAGTCTCAGATCTTTTTCTTCAATACCCCCCAAGCCACCCAAACACATATTATCTGCATCTTAGGCTTCTCACTGAGCTCCCTTCCATCCAAATATCTTGGCATCCCCCTCATAGACAATGTTTGACGCAACAATGCTTGGGAACCTCTTATTACATCTTTGGAAAAGCAACTTAGCTCTTGGAATTTTTTCTCTCTCAATTTAGTTGGGTGACTGGTGTTACTAAAATCAATGCTTCAAGTTATTCCTATTTATCTTTTCTTAGCTCCAACTGCTCCAAAATATGTGCTCCAAAGCATTCACAACATCCAGAGAAAGTTCATTTGATAGGGGACTAAAGAGGGCAAAAAATGGGCTCTGGTAGGGTGGGAAAACCTCTACAAACCCAAACTATCCAGAGGCTTGGGATTAAGGGAACCTTGCACTTTAAACAAAGTCACGGGGGATAAGATTTGGTGGTGATGGCTAAAACATCCAAGAGATCTTCGGTCTAAATTACGGAGATAAAAATATACCCCTGTAATTGAAGAAGCTTAGCTAATCAGATGGAACGAGCAATGCGACGATTCACTAATATGGAATGCAACATGGTTAAATCACACCCTTATCTAGGAGCATGCATTTTGGGAAATTCAAAATGGTGAGGATGCACAATTTTGGATGGACTCTTGGCAACAACTATCACAACTTCAACATTAGGAAAATTTGCAGGAGGTCTTTCAAATTATGCGGCATAACCAAGTCAACAAGGTTAATGAATTTTGGAAAGAATCCTCCTCACTCCCACCCTGGAAAGAATTGAAAACCTCTCATAAAGATCTTGGTCTCCCCCGTAGAGGTGGATATAAGTCTGTGGCTGAACGAGGTGGCCCTCAAGAGAATCTAGATTCAACATGGACCAGAAATTTTTCGCTGGGGCCACTCTTCCAAAGGAGTATTTACAATAAAATAAGCCTATTCCCTTAAAGCTCACTTCCATGTCCTGACCAAGGAAACCATATGGCACAACATTTGGCAAGATCATTTATGGCCTAAGGTTAGCACCTTTCTCTGGCTTCTAGCGCGCAACCACATCCTCACCTGGGACAACCTCAGAAAATGGGGCTTCACAGGTCCATCAGTTTGCCCTCTTTGCCATAATAATGAGGAATCAATGGAACACTTCCTCAATCAATTTCAATTCAATTGTATTCTTTGGGATCAAGTAGCTATGGCAATGCACACTATTGATCGTCAACAAAATAGTATAGTTGTCACAATTGAACAATGGAGACTTCTAGCCTTCAAAAATCCCATTCTGAATTGTATCTAGCGGTTTCTACCTGAATTTGTGGTATGGCAGATATGGAAAGAATGAAACCGAAGAATTTTCCTCTTTTAGCACTTACCAACACTTGATATATGGCTCGAAATGCGTGGGAATGTGCAGGAAATGGTAAGAAAGAAAAAATGGTCAGTGGAGGATATAATTTACGAGTCCAATGAAAAAGAACTCCTCCTCAAGTGGGACCTAGACCTAGATTATACTACCTATTTAGGTTCCTCTCATCCTCCCTATTATTCAATCCCCTCCTCATGGCAAAGGCCCCCTCTAGGATTTATCAAGCTTAATTTTGATGGGGCATCCAAAGTTAATCCCCATCCTACAGGATTTGGTGTTGTTTTAAGGGATGAAAACATGGAAATTTGCAACATTCTTGTTGGCAGTCTAGGATATTATTCAAACAACTCTGTGGAACTATGGGCCCTCCTTAAAGGCATTCAATTTGTCTCCTCTTATGGCTACCAGAGGGTTATAGTATAGAGTGACTCACATATTATTATCTCTTTATTATCCAAGCTCCTGGATGAATGGGATCTGAAAAAACTATATCTGAGCTAGCAACTTCTCAACAACATTGAATATTTAAAGTCCATGGTGTTACCCCATTTTGTTCTCATCCCTTCACATGTCAGGCAGGAGGCCAACAATATTACGAACAAATTGGATCATGTTGGAGTAGACTGCCTTGAGCAAGACGTGGCATGTATTTCTAATCAAAGTCCTGCTCACCCCTATTTTATGGAATGTATTGAAATGGCATGAATACATTCACCTCCCCCAGATGGGGTGTTATTACATCCATAATGACGACGAGATTGTAGTTTATTGGTACCACCACATAACACCCTTTTCTCCTTCTGAGGCCGACGGGTGGTGTCATGTATATCTTCGGGATTCTCCTCTGTATCCAATGACCCTCTATGAAGATTATGATGGCAATTGCAGTACCACATAATGGTATAAGCGACTTAAGCAACATTCATTATTTCAACATGTCATCAATTAATAAGCAGGACAAGTACAGGTGCACCCTTGCTATCTATATGTTTTCCATGTAGACAAAGAGTCTTCTGCAAAGAGATGGTTGGATCACTCTTGTTGTCTCCAGTGTTAAATTACCCAATTCATTCTCAATCTTCTCAAGTATTCTTATCTTCCCTATCTCATTCTCCGGTATGTCATGCAATANAAGAAATAAACCACTACCTCTGTGGTTTATTTCTTAGTCTCGAAGGCAGGTGTACTGAACACCCTATCTAATAGATAGTGACAATGAGGATGGGATGTGATGGGTGACACAGAGAAACAGATAGAAGAACCAAGCCAGTGTTTGAACCTGACTGACAAAATGCAAAAGCCCCGCAACAACAAGGAAGAAGCAGAGGTTTGGAACTGTAAGGTGGAATGGAAGGATTTAGCTCTGACAGGGAATTCTGTGGGTGTAAGTGAAGGTCAGCCTATGGGCTCTGCAGTAGCCTTTGTTCAAATGACTATGACCCCTCCTCTGGATACTTGTGTTGGTTCATCTCCTATAGGTGTATATGGATACTCTCTTTCGCCAATGGCTACTCCCCCGCCCTTCAACATTGACAAAGAGAGTCACATTGCCCAGTTCTCCGAGGAACAAAATTGTAACTGGACCCGTTATTGGACTATTTTTCTCCTCCATTGAAGCGACACATGACTCAAGAGTCACTTCGTCAACAGGTTATCATCCCAGAATTGCCATCTTAGGACAAATTCAATGCCCACTCAGACAAGCAATCTCCATGATGCTCAAATGCTCGTCTCTTAGTTACAGGTTCCTTTTTGTCTTGATAGTTTATGGTGTGAAATACTTGTTGATGATATTGTTAAACTCTTTCAAATTTTGGCTTTTGGGTCTAACTCATGGATAATATGGTCCTGGTGCCTGGGCCAATTTCCTTTGTTGGCAGCCCAAGCAACAGGATCACTTCAATGTACTGTGATTTTGGTTAATAGAAAGTAACACACTCCAACTTACAAAAAAAAAACAATCCTCTAACTTGGATCCAAGACATTCCTCTATGACATATTTTAGCTAAGTTAAACAAACTGAACAACATACTTTATAAATGCCTTTTTTCTTTTTCTTTTTTAAATTTAGTTACAACTGATTTGAAATTATCACATTCATTAGCTAATTGGAAAAATAAACTTTAATTTGAAATTCTCAAATTCATTAGCTAATTGGAAAAATAAACTTTGAATACTTATAAGATAATAAGGCCTTCTCATGACTTCATCTCAAATAACTTTTAGCATCAACAAATTTGAGGGATGTTAATTTCTCCACAAGATAATGGTCCTTCAGGAATCTTTTGTTGCAACTTTTTGAGTGACTTAGTTATTGTAAAGCTCTTAAGAGTTAATGGTTAATGTTTGAACTTTGAGTTAAAGATATTTTTTTTTATTATAATAACTTATATATCTAAGCATGCAAAAAGTATAATAGTGATTGCATTAAAAGAAATGAGGTACATTCTATAATGAGTTACATAAAGATACGAAGCAAATTTATTTGGCACGAATATATATATAGAGAGAGATATACATGATTCTAAGCATATATATGTTGGATTGTAGATTGATAAAAAATAGTCAAGAATATATATATATATATATATATATATTTTTTTTTTTCTCTTGATTATTTTTTATCAATCTACAATCATATATATATGCTTGGAATCATGTAACTCACTATTTGATATTATGGATTGATAAAAAATAGTCAAGAATAGTGCCAAATAAAATTGCTTCATATTCTTATTTTTCTGATATTATATGTAATAATAATAATAATAATAATCTAATTTTAAGGTCATGATCAAGCTAGACACCAAATTGGTGTATGAGACCTCTTGTTTGTGGGACAAAGGACCCCCTTTGTGTAGTGATTTGTCTGTTAAAGTCTACAGAAGTGTACATACCCTACCCCCATATATAGTCTATTGATTAAAAGTTCCAACAGACCAACCTATGTCAATGATGAAGATTCTATCTTTCCAGATGGAGACCTCACAACAATCCAATACAACTGCATCTAAATTAATCAATTTCCCAAGATAGTTTTAATTGACTAAAAAATGAACAAGTAAATTCAAATCGATGATGATTTATTTAAATCGTTTCCTATTTCCAACACAAACGTTGTATGAAATTTTATCAGTGTAAATGCATCTTAAATTCAGATATATTAAACATTAAGCAAGATCCAAAAAACAATTGAGATGTAAATATTCTAGTGCTTAA
>JASDQU010737143.1:282011-297004 GCA_032191745.1 Picea mariana | reverse complement strand
ACATGTGCCTCTTATCCACCGAAATAATCGGCTTTCGGCGGTTAACTAGTTGTTTTACAGACCAGTTTAACCACCGAAAGCTGAGATTTTAAATTTTGAAGACCAAGACTCACTAAAATGAATTTTTTGACTCATTTTATCTCCCAAAATGACGGTGCTATTTTGGGAGTTAACACAAAGGATAAAATTGCTTTCTAAGTGCAAAAACAAAATCTTGTCATGATGGAAATACATTACCAACTTGTTGTGTACCATTTTGTAACTTACTCTGCAACTAGATGAGTCATGTGACTGCAAGACAAAGCGATGCCAACTTGATTTGGGTTGCCTCATCTTTGATTTGTTTCACATTGCAATAAAATTCCATCTGTCTAACCCAATTATCAAGTCTCTCAACATTGACTTCACCATCATACATGGGAAATTCAAATTTCACATCAAACTTAAGTAAAGACATATCATGTTTATGTTTATGGGAATGTTTTCTTGCGGTGGATTTTGAACATGTACTTGAAGAACAAGAAGATGGTGGAGAAGAAGGAGGTGAAGGAGGAGGTTTAGGAGGATCCGCTCCTTCTTCACTTTTGTATTGTTTTAAAGATTCCCCTTGGAAAGGCCTCTTCCATTCTAAGTAATCCTCATATAAGACCTTTACCATCTTAGACATGGCGAATAAAGTCTTCTGCAACTCTATATTGTTCTGAGATATGCCTTCTTTTGATGCCATCTCATCACTTTGAGAAGTCCTCTTTCTTGATCCAATCTCAGAATCCCCTTCTATAAGCTCACCTTCACCATGACTTAGCTTTTCCTTGGTAATCATGCAAACTTAAACAATCAACTGTCAACCTGCTTTGATACCACTTGATTCAAAATTGATCTTTAAAGACTTGGTTAAGTTTTAAGCATGTTTTCAATTACCAATTAGGAATTAAGGAAAGAATAAGAACTTAATGAGATATTATAGCTTCAAGCTTTATAAACTCATCATCATTCTACCAATCTGAACCTCCTGGTCTGTTGGCCCTTGACCAAGTTTTGGAGATCCTTGGTCAGGTTTGACCTATTTTGGGACTTTGACAGGCTGTCGAAGGCAAAGCGCAAGTTGAAGCAGGAGATCATGGGATCTCATCCCTGTTTTAGGGAATTTTTGGGTTTTGGGCTTATGTAACGAGTATGGGGATGTCAGCCCATGGGCTTACCCATGTTTAGGTCCCTTTTGTAATATATAAATAGATACCAAGGCGAAGCGAGTAAGTGTGTGTGGGGGGAGCGGTGGTGGAAAACATCTGTGTGATGTTGTGCTAAGTGCAAGTGATAAGTGTAAATGCTCTGTGAACGCTATGTGAATGCTTGCAAGGTTAAGTGCAAGTGACTGTAAGAGATTGTGTAAAGGCTTTGTGCTGTAACCTAGCTCGGGGAAGGAGGATCTGGCTGAGTGTGCACATATCTCCTGTCCTATGCAGAGTAGGACCTTATGGCTCTGTGCATGTAGATGATTGACATAAGATAACAAAGAAGAGAAGAGTTGGTGGACGTAGCCCCAGTTTGGGGGTGAACCACATATATCATATGTTAGGGCTGCTTTGTGCATCTTGATTATTGCTTTGTGCCTTTGATGTGATTCATGCTTAGTGTTATTATCTGTATGAATGTTAGAAGCATCTGATATAATAGTTTAGTGCTCGGTAATGCGAATAAATGCCAGATTTGATCTATTTATTTAGGCTAAGTGCTTACATGTGTTGAATCTTGTTGAATACTGCGTTGCACTGTAATTAGGGTTTATCTACGCTATAAACAAAGGCTGAATACTAATGAACTATAACTGCTAAGTGATCTGTTAAGGTGTTGCAATCACATATCTGTGTCCCAGCTAGGTTGCAGACATATGAGTCCTACAACCACCCCTACCTCTACCTCGGGTGAGACTTCATCTGCTTTGCATGTGTTGCCGAAAGGGCCGGTAGTTATGGTTTTGTTGGTGCGTTGTTGGAACGTTGAACCCTGGGTCTGCCCCTGTGCCAACAACTGGTTTCGTTGCCAAGACCTAAAACTGTGATTGCTGGGAACTGAGGAAAATAAAGAAATCTTTGCGCGTAGATCTGTTGCTTTAGTGCGCAGTATTCTACTTGACTGCAAGGCTCTGTGCTAAGAAAGGAGGCAGATCTGAAGAAAAGAGGTAAGATTAGTGAAATTTTTTGATTAAAGAGGTAAGATCTGAAAGCTTTGCACTTTGATAAAGGTAAGATAAGTGGAATTTTTTTTTTCGAAAGTATGGATCTAGGTATGTTTGATAAATTTTGTCCTGGTTCGAAAACTAGGGCACGGTTAGAAGAAAGAAGATTTGATATGAGTAGATCTGATAGAAATAATGAAAGCTATGTTATTCCTATGCATAGAAATAATGTTTGGACTAACAAATGGATGCAGGATCCTAGGAAGAATTTTCTACAGGTTAGTTACTATGATCCTAGTGCACAGTACAAGAAAGGTTGGGGATCATTTAAGAGAAAGAGAGGATTAACCCTTTGTTACACTTGTAGAAGACCATGCCATCTTGCTAAGGATTGCCCTGATAGACGACCTAGTTGTCTTTGTTGTAAAGCTATGGACCATGAAGTTTTGGATTGCCCTAGAATGACTGCTAAGGTTGACAGAATGAATATGAGACTAGAAAACCCTAAGGAAGGCCAATAAACTAAGACCACGGTAGAACCCCAGAAAGAATCAGAGATTGTATTACAACGAATGAAAGAAACCCTGAATGATCACAGAGATATCAACTTATCAGAGATCTTCAAAGGAAAAGAGTTTATAGAAGCAAGAATAAGAGACTTTGACAGAGAATGTGTTCTAGATGAGGAAACACAGGTGAATGTCATGACAAAAAGTACTTGGGAAATTTTGTGAAGGCTTTCTATGGTTCCTTCATTAGGAGGAATATGATTCTTTAGAGGAAAATTGATAACCCTATGTGGAAGACTTACCCAGACCTCTATGTGTGCTCATCGAACTTCGACAGAGGAAGAATTTGAGGTTGTTAAATTCGTTGAGAACAACGCCCCATTTGTTATATTATTAGGAAAACCCTGGATTGAGAGAGATCAGATCTGCAGAAAAGAAGAAGAGGCCCTAGAACATAAAAAACAAGAATTAAAAGATTTCATGACTAGGAGAATAGCACACTTGATAGAAGAATAGGAGGACAAGTCGAAGCAACTTAGGACCATAGACTAGGTTTTCGAAGCTGAAAAAACACAGGAAGACTTGAAGAACCTATCCATACAGGAAAGTAGAGCACCTACCCCAGACATAAAATAAGTATTACCCTTGAACCCTATGGAAGAATCTCATCAGTGTGAAGTTACTATGTTGAGTACAAATAAGAATCAAAATGGAAAGAGGAATACCAAGATGCAGATCACAAGGAAGAAAGCTAGAAAGCTCAGTAAGAAGAAGGCATGGTTAGAGAAATTACAAGAAGTTTCAAAGAAGACTTCGCAGAAGGAAGGTCCCCAGAATTCGAACTTCGTCAGAATATCAGAGCAACTTAGAGTGGCACTTCGCCATGGCAGAGCGATATGACCATTGAAAGCATTATAATTGTTAGACTGATGCCCCCGAACGATTAGAACAACAATTATGGCCAGAAAGCTCGCCATCGGGCCATTGGGACCACGCCATAACAAACATAACTGCATTGATGAAGGATTATCACCCATTGGAGAGATTCGTTACACCACTGTCTACTTATTCCATCGACTATTGCACCGAGAATACTTTTACAAATTGTATCCGCACCAACGAGAGAACTCATTGTTTCCGTGCTGTGTTTACTAAGACTCCGCCACCTGTTTTATTATATTGAATGATTGTTCATCGAACTGAGTATCTGATATCGAGCGTGTATGTCGGACGAACTCAATGCAGTTGAAAAGTTCGTAGAAGAAGTCTTAATCGATCTAATGGCTGGAAAAGTAATGTTCGCAGGGATTCAAGATTCATCGACGAGAGGAGTGCAAGCCTCTTCGTCGACTGCTCGCGGATCTGGACCATCCCAAGTCGCAACCGAGAAAAGAACCAAGCATCAAGATGACTTGGCGAATGCGAAGTTGATCCCATCTGTCATGCCCAACTACATCTCTCCCCTGGTCGACGCGGTTAGTTGTGACAGTGTCCCAAGGGACTTTGATTACACCCTGGTTACTGCGTACCTCCCGAAGGGGATACGTGCAGTTCGAACCCAGCTAGAAAAGATCATGACATTAAATTTTAGCGACTTCAACCTAGGGGATCACAATAACCACAACATGCTCACCCCTCACATGTACTTGACTAGGACAAAGGGGAAGAAATCAAGGATAATCCCCCAACCATGGACTATGAACCTCGCGCAGTCCACTATCTTGAATGTGATGAAGATACCACATTTTGGAAGGCACCGAGAAGTTAACATGTGCATTAAGCTCTTGTTATTGTGCTACCATGGCGACTATCTGTGGCTAGATAGACGCATCACCGTTGACCCAATGCTGATCCAGAGGATCATTGGATTGAGCATGCAGGGACCAAACCTGCAAGACTTATACCTAGGGAAGGCTGCAGATCGTGCCCTGGCACAAAGGATTAAGGATACCTATGGCGATGTAGAAAAGGGGACGCGAGGCTATAAGGTAGCCTCCATCCAAAATGGCATAGTGCGCCCGACCTACCAGCTGATCGCAGGGAAGCTAGTGAGAAAGAATAGACCTACACAGGTCACAGGGTTCATTGTTGACCTCACTAGAAAATGCATAGAAGGACTACGTATGAATTGGGAAAAGTACTTAGTCAACCAGTTAGAATTGGATTTCCGCGAAGCTCAGGATCAGGGCTATGAGTTCCACTTTAGCTGGCTCTTGATCCTCATCGTGTTTACAACTTAGGAGATACCGAAAGGTGTGACCTTCCCCAACATTGAGCCGTTGGCTGCGAAGTTCACCATGCTCTGGTATTTGAGCGATATGGGAAAATAGTGGAAGTCGAACGCAATATTCCATACCTACTATCTGCAGTTAAAGAGGGCCATTGAGCCTGTCCCTCGTATGACGCCAAACACCCTACACTGGTTCAGGCCCCTTATGAAGTTCCACGTAGATCGACATTTTACTTATATCACTGCGCGCACAGATGAGAGTAAAGAAGAACTTCAGTCATACTATAAGCTCACAGAAGAGGACCTAGAAGAGATAACTAAGGACTAGCCTGCAGAGCTCCTTATCCCTATTGACCCCACAGAATTGTTCAATCCTGAACTAATCGGAAGCCCGAAGGCCACTCGCGAAGAACATGACACACCTAGAACCAACAGAAGGAAGAAGATAGAAGAGGTACAGAACCTGAGCAATGCATCAGAAGAAACTACTTCAGAATCACCTGGAGGAGGAGGTAATGATGAAGTAGATAAAGAAGAGAACAATGGGAAAGAAGATCAATAGAAGCAAGGCAAATTAACACCACCTAGGGATCCCATTGATGAGACTGATCCATATAAGAAAAGAAAGGTTTCGCCCACGAAACCTATCTCGCGGAAGAAATCCAGAGCTAGTAAGACCAAGTTGCAGACTGTGCTCACGCTCGATGACTTTGACTTCATCATCGCAGCCGTATCAGATGCATTGCAGGACATTTTGCAGAGAAAAAATGCAAAACAAGAGGCTATGTATGATAGAATTGAGACAGAGCTGAGAGGAGTTCAACAAGCCCTTCACTCCAGTCGCGCAGTTTCCACTGCGCCCCTGCCATCAAAAGAACCAGAGTCAGGAGACAAGCCTACCCAACTCCGCAGAATAGCCAATGCGATCGAAGCTTGCCTTCGTCACTCCCAAGAAGAAAAGGAATAGGCCATAGTGGCCCTGAAGCAAGCACAAGAAGCGATGATAGAGCAATGCAGGATTGCACAACAGGAGAAGGCTACCCTCCAGTTAAAATTCGAAGAAGAGAAAGAACAAATCTAGCGAGAGAAGGAACAACTGCTCGCTGAGTAGGTTGGAGTAAAAGAAGCAGCAGTAGAGCACTCCACTCTGTGACGGGCTTAGAGAAAAAGGAGGAAGACCCAGTAGAGCATCAAGTAGCGAAGCTTGGTGAAGCCATTCAACAACTTCAACAAAGAATAACAGATCTAGAGCTACAGTCAGTTACAGTGTGTTAGAATATTCTCTCTAGAGAATATTCCCCTACAAAATAGGGCGTTCCTCTAAAATTCAAAGTCAGTTACACTAAATTAGACTAGTGGAAGTCACTCATGCATTGAAACCTCGGTTTTATCACCAGTAGTTGTATGTGTTTCTCTCACTTCCACATGTGTGACTCAATTAACTGTTGATTGTGTGGATCAGTTAACTAGGACTCGGTGGCAGTTCACTCCAATGTCTGTCAGTGAGTGCCTAGATCTCTCTTGATCACTACTATGGAACATTAGTTACTCATGTAGCCTATATCTATTGTAAATTATTCACTCCTTGAGTGTGGAATACAGTTAATAGAAATTATTTTATTCTTTCTTCCATTTTTTGTCTCTTCTCTTCACACCATTGCATGTTGTGTATGCTTCATTGTTAGCTAGATCTTATGTGCAGGTATCTCAGAAACTATACATGGTATCAGAGCTCACAGGCCGCTAGCAAGGATTGTCGCTCTTTTGAAGGAACCGAAGACGAAACAAAGCAACAGGAAAGATGGAATCTATGTTTTACTCGCAGACAATACTTCTCACGCCTCATAACTATTTGGAGTGGAAGCCAAAGGTTATGCTTCTTCTCAAAATTAGAGTTTTATACCAAATAACCATGGCAATGGAAGTAGAGCTTGATTTTGTTGATGAGAAAAATGACTTTCTCAACAGACAACACATGGCTATTGGACTTATCCGCATGTCTATTTCTCTTAAACTATAACATAATGGAGGGGAAGAATCACTCTCAACTCCTAACTAACTATGGACCAGATTGGAGGTTCTATTTGGGAATAAGGAATATTGTGAAGATTGCATGCCAAATTTTGACAAGAGAGAACTAGTAGAAAAGCCACTAGAAGATCAATCCTCTCAGTTTGAAGAGCCTTCTACACATTTATCTGTAAATTTTTTTTGTTCCATTAGTCGAAGATGATGTCTACTCCATTTCAGATCTATTTTCTAAATTGCATACGGAAGATATCATCCATGCATATCAAGATCCACATGCAGACACTTTTTCATGCACCATTCATGCATCCCAGGAGCCACATGCATGCACCATGCATGCATCTCAGGAGCCAAAAGGGGGGTTGCGCACTTCAAATGCAATTCTATCACTTTCTAAGCAGAATTTTAGAAACAAATTGGATATTTGAATTCCTCTTGAAAAATAATCCAATTTCAAAAAAATGATCGTCCAAAACAGAGTCCGGTAAGTGAAGTTATGAGTATTTTAAAATCAATAAATTTTCAACATTTTTCTGGAAATGACTGAACGATTTTCAAAGTTTCATCCAAACTTTATTTGGATCTCTTATTTACAATAAGAGAAAGTGGATATATGCGGAAATCTCATTGATGCATCTACTTCATTAGATCCATACAAGCATCTACCTCTTCAACAAAATTTTCATCGAGCTTAAACTTGCACATTTGCAAGGTCTCCTTGGAGTGAAGGACACAATTGCTTAGCAACTGCCCTTTTTTTTTCTATCTTTTGATGCATTGTACTTTGAGAGGGGGGGGGGGTGCGGTTTCCCATGAGGTTTTCCCTCTTTCCTAGTATTTTCAGTGTTTCATTCTTAGATGCATTATACAATGGGTACCTAACATGGCCTTAGTTGTCGAGACCCATTCATCATTTACACCCTAACAGTGTTCAAGGGGGTGTTGGAGATATTACACACTCACCTAGAATTATTTTTCTAAGTTTGGTAGTCCAATGTTGAGAACGCTTCCTTAGATGAGAATATTCTCTCTAAAGAATATTCCCCTACAAAATAGGGCGCTTCTCTTTAGTTTAGAGCCAGTTACACTTAGTTAGACTAGTGGAAGTCACTCATGCATGGCAATCTCAGTTTTATCACCAGTAGTTGCATGTGTTTCTCTCACTTCCACACATGTGACTTAGATAAATGATGATTGCATGGATAAATTAACTAGGACTAGGTGGTAGTTCACTCCAGTGTTTGTCGGTGAGTGTCTAGATCTCTCTAGATCACTACTATGGCACATTAATTACTTATGCAACCTATATCTACTGTAAATTATTCACTTTTTGAGTGTGGAATATGGTCAATAGAAATTCTTTCATTCTTTCCTCCATTTTTTGTCTCTTCTCTTCACACCATTGCATGTTGTGTATGCTTCATTGTTAGCTAGATCTTATGTGCATGTATCTCAAAATATCATAAACTCTACAAACTCATCGAGCACTTATTCTCATTTCAAGGATGGTACCCAAGGTAAATAGAATTCTATAGAAACTTGAGGTTTTATCAACATAGGGCTCAAGGTCATTACAATAATATACTCATTAAGAGCTCAACATTTCATTTGTAGGAATTGAAGCTACGTGGAGATGATAAAATTCCTTCTCTCAACCACCTAGGCTATGTTGGAACATGTAATGATGACTTGTGTGGTATTGTTGGAATGTATTAATTTTGAAGGTAATAATGTCTACTCTTTTGTAAAAGAGTTATCCCACATGCATCATGATGTAATATACGCTGGTTACCATTCATTATATAAAGAGGTGAAATTAGACTTATCCCACATGTATTTTGGGATGTAATTCCTCCACACCTCTTGGTATATAATAGAGGTAAGAGAAACCCATGAGGTACAATGAAATGAAGGATCACATAGTGATAATATACATTGGAATTATGTGAATATGGAGTGTGATGTGTGGAAGCTCAAGTGTAAGATTTGAGATTTCTGAAGAATAAAGAGGACAATAACTTCCCATGGTTGTTTCCCCATTTCGGGGTTTTACCACATATAGTTGGTGTACTCTTTTTCTCTTGTATCTTTCTTATTATGATTAAATGTTGTTTTTATATGGATATGAGGATATACTAGTAAGGTTCTTGTGTTTAATATTGTTGTATGTTTATTCATATGTCTCAATATTCTGACAAGATAGATCCAATTGACACATGGCTTGACACCCATCAATACAATCACACATTTCCAATTTATACATAATGTAATCAAATACCTTCTAAGGGTTAAAACTAGGGTAATGAATGGATGGAAGATACTGACAATTTTCATTAGTTACCACCTGTCAATGATAGTGACTCCTTTGAGGGTTAACCATACTTGGTTTTAAGGAAAAAAATGAATTTGTGAGGAATGATATCACTTGGAAAAATACCCAATGTTGATTGCATTGAATCCATACTATATCAACCTTATTGCAACATTAAGGAAATGCTAATAAAGCTACAAGAGCATATTGAATCTTTAACTATAGGGTTACAAAAAAAAATGCAATAAAAACATGAAACAAGCACCAAAAAATGCAAAAAGACTGGAGATCATTGTGATGTCTAATGCACAAACCAACATGGACCCCTGGAGAAAAACTTGCAATGTGGATAGCCCTAGGGGTTGGCACAATCAATTGAACCATCGAGCTAAGGCATGTTGTCAATGGGGAGGCCATAGGTCACAAGTTCAACTATGGTTGAGTTCCTTGAGGTTACTAGTGTCTATTGTCATGGGCGGTTGAGTCATGCTAAATCCAAATACTTTAGAGAAGAGGGGAGGATCCTATGATTTTTTTCTAAGAAAAAAAGAGCTCAGTGAGTTAGCTTAATAAATTTGAGTGCACTATTCCAAGGTGTAATTCATCATGAGGTATACAGTTCTAGTCTCATTAAGGTTCAAGTTTGACTGAGTCTCACTGGGTTACCAACTGCTATTTTGGCTATCGGTTGAGTTTCCCTTCATCCGAATATTCAAAATAAGAGGGGGATCATCTTGTAAGGTTTTTCTTGGAAAAAAACTTGCAACGTGGCATCTAATGCAGAAACGAGCATGAACCTTTGGAGAAAAGCTTGTAATAAATTTAATAGTATGAAGATAGACAACCATACTGGCATGAACCATAAATAAAAGAGTGAAATATTGCTAGATTTAATAGCATGAAAATAAGAATTTGATGAAGGAAATAATATGTCAATGTGAGTGTATTTGTGTTAGCCGTAGGGCCCATAGTGATGTTTTTGAATTTTTTTAAACGTAAAAAATATTTATCGATAAGTTAATTTGCAAGTCATAAAAGACAAGGAATTAAACTATTTAGCCATATTTCATGGCCAAAATGCCCAATGATAAACATTTTGGATTTTTTATTGTCAAATTTTAGCATTGTGTTGAATCTATGATGGATCAATGAGTTATTATTTTATTCACATCAATTTTTTTCCCAATTTAATTTATTAGTTGTGTACATGTTACATTATATTGTAATACTTTATATGACACATATCTTTGACAAAATTGTAAATTGGACTTGGCTTCTCTCCATATAATCTAATGTTGTAGTCTAAACGTTCGACGTTTTGTCCTTTTTCTAAGGATATTATCTGTTTAATTTTTCTCAAAATCCGATGAGAAATTGTTGAATCTGAATGTTTGAATGGTTAAGTCCGTATAATCTGAGTGCCTCAATAGTTTTTTAGCACACTAAATCCATTTATGCATTCATAAATGCAATTTAAACAATAGAAAATTGGGATTTCACCTAGATTTATATCACCGGATTCCGGCTAAAAATACCAAAATGTAGAGCATTTAGACAATGGCTAATCTAATTGATCAAGACAAATATTGCTCTCTATCCATCCCATCACACTCACCTATTACTCTAAGGGTACCTTTAGCTTGTTTTTTAAAGATGTGCAATTAGTCCTCGAATACTTGCATTCCATGAAGCATACAAATGCATGAGAAATATATGTGTGTGTCTGTGTACTACAAGCAAAAAGAGTCAATGAAACCAAAAATACATACATGAAAGGGAAGTGTCAATTGCATATCTCATAGAGCAAACCATAAAAAAAATGTAGGACAAACCATGAAGTATTAAACTTGAGAGAGAAAAATAATAAGAATAGGCATATTAATTTGGAATAAAATCCAGGTTAGGGATATGTTACTATAGTAAGACTATAACATCACATAGATAACAACCACAAATTAAAGACGACCCACATAACATGGCACCAAAATCTCAATATAGAATATGTTATTGTAGTAAGATAGCCTATACCATCACATACATAACCACCACAAACCAAAGATGACCCACAATGCATGACATCGAAAGTGTTGGTAATGTTAGTACTAGAGTGAGGGAGGATGCAATCACATCATCTTGTGGACTTACACCCCAAGCTAGCGTCTACTTTGACAAAGATTTTGTAATATACCAGATATAAAAAGTATGCAGAACAGAAATACAATGATAGAAATGGTAGAATAACAATAATATAACCATCATAATCTCCACAATAACACATAAATGATATAAGAACAACAACATAAATAACACTTTGATTCAGAAAGCAATGTTCACTGGCCTCTTCGAGGGGGCAACCTCCAGTCGAGCAATGCTCTATTACAATAATCTCCAAGCCAGGGTTTTCATACCCTCAACCCTTATTTATACTAAATATGTCTATCAAGAGAAGCATCTAGAGGAAGATCCTTCTAGAAGCGAAAGCTTCTATTAGGTCTTCTTACATCTGCCTTATTCTATTTTATTGAAAGGCCTTATTAATATTGACCTTTATTACATCCAAATATATTGATCTACCTATGTGCGGGTTAGGACCCTAACATGTCCACCCCCTTAAAAACAACCTTGTCCTCAAGGCTTGAGATGTGGAAATTGCTGCAGAATGGTAGCTGGTTCCCAAGTGGCATCTGCTGGAGTTGTATCTTTCCATTGGACTAGCACTTCCTTGATGGTTCGCTGATGCAGGCGACGCTCACGCTGGTCCAAAACTGCTTCTGGCTGTAGCCAAATAGATCCTTCTTCAGCTAACTCGGGAAGGTTGGTTTGAATTTGGCACCTAGTTCCAATCACCTTCTTTAAGTATGAAACATGAAAACAAGATGTAGCTTTGACTGACTGGGCAGAGCTAACTGATAGGCGACTTGTCCCACACGCTTGAGAACTGTATAAGGACCATAAAATTTGGGCGCTAGCTTCTGACACTGCTCGGCCTTGAGGGAAGTTTGCTTGTATGGTTGCAGTCGTAGAAACACCTGATCCCCTTCTGCAAATTGACATTCAGAGTGACCCGGATTTGCTTGTTGCTTCATGCGATTCTGTGCCATGACAAAGTTCTCTTTAAAGGTACGAAGAATATCCTCTCGAACTGTAAGTGTTTGGTCAACCGCCTGGACCTTCGAGGTACCTGGTAAGTATGAGAGAACTGAAGGGGGCTTCTGTCCATATACCACTTCAAAAGGAGTCATGTGTGTAGCTGTATGGTAGGAAGTGTTGTACCACCATTTAGCTAGGGGTAACCATTGAGCCCACTGATTTTGCTTTTCAGAGGCAAAACACCTTAGATATGTTTCCAAACACTTGTTGACAACTTCCGTTTGACCATCAGTCTGGGGATGATAAGCTGTGCTTAGATGTAATTGGGTGCCCTGTAGCTTAAACAATTCTTGCCAAAAATTGCTTGTGAAAGTTGGGTCACGATCATAAACAATAGAGTGCGGCATGCCATGAAGCTTGAAGACCTGGTCCATGAAAATTTGAGCCACCGTGGATGCAGTAAATGGGTGTTGAAGAGCGCAGAAATGAACATACTTGAAAAGGCGATCCACAACCACCATTATGACTGATTTATTTCTCGATTTGGGTAAGTCGATAATAAAGTTCATAGAGATATCCTTCCAAATAGCAGGTGGAATCGAAAGCGGTTGTAGTGTGCCCGAAGATTTGACTGTTTCTCCCTTGTTGCATTGACACACCTCACATTCAGTGACAAAATTATGGATGTCCTGTTTCATACCATCCCAGAAGAAAGAACGTTTGACCCTGTCATAGGTTTTGGTGAACCTGGAGTGCCCCGCTGTGGGTGTAGCATGAAGCTCAGAAAGTACTGTGGATTTAAGCTTTGATTGTTTACTTAAATACAAACGACCTTTGTATTGAAGCTCATCCTGTAGCCAAGAGTACCCTGGGGGGTTGGAGAATTGGTCTGCAATTGCTGGATCAGATGCGAACTTTTGGGATCTTGTAGCCATTCCTGGCGCACAACTTGGAGCCAATCTAGTATAATGAAGGAAAGAGAAAAAATGGATCCTTCTTCTTCATATTTTTGGGACAGTGCATCCGCCACCACATTGTCTTTGCCCTTCTTGTAAATGATCTCATAATCATATCCAAAGAGCTTAGTCACCCATTTTTGTTGCTCCGGGGAGGAAATGCATTGTTCCAGAAAGTACTTGAGGCCTTGATGGTCTGTCTTAATTTGGAAATGTTGCCCCAAGAGATAACGGCGCCACAGATCAACGACATGCAAAATAGCCAACATTTCCTTTTCATAGATGGGTTTGCCCAGATTTCTTTTAGATAGTTGCCTGCTGGTGAAGGCCAAAGGTCAACCCTCTTGCATAAGGACAACACTGATTCCTTTCCCTAAGGCATCACATTCCAACACAAAGGTCTTTGTGAAATCAGGAAGGGCCAGAACCGGAGTGGTGCACATGGTCGTCTTCAAGGTTTGAAAAGCTTGAACAATGAATGGAGTCCAAGTGAAAGAGTTCTTTTTGAGGAGAGCCGCGAGAGGTGTTGCAATCTTGCCATAATTCTTAACAAACTTGCGATAATATCTTGTTAAGCCCAGAAATCCACGCAAGCTTTTGAGAGTCTTTGGGTGCGACCAGTCTTGCATAGCTTCAATCTTTTTCGGATCCACCCTGACACCATCCTTGCCAACTAGATGACCCAAGTATTCTGCTTCTGAGGCACCAAAAGCACATTTATACTCTTTCAGGAAAAGTTTGTGCTGAGAGAGTAGATGGAGAACTCGATCCACATGAGTAAGACGGTCTGTCTAGGTTTTGCTATAGATTAGGAAATCATCAAAGAAAACTAATACAAAATAACGGAGAAAAGGATGGAAGACATGATTCATGAGGCTTTGGAAGGTGGAGGGGGCATTACACAAGCCAAAGGGCATGACCAAAAACTCATAGTGGCCCTCATGAGTTCGAAAGGCCATCTTGGGAATGTCTACCTCCTTCATACGTATCTGGTGATAGCCCGAGTGAAGATCAAGTTTAGTAAAGAATTGGGCGCCACTCAATTCATCCAGGAGGTCATCAATGACAGGAATGGGAAATTTGTCTTTAATGGTCAGTTTGTTGAGGGCACGGAAGTCAGGACACATTCTCCAAGAACCTTCTTTCTTCATGACCATGACTACAGGAGAAGAGTAAGGGCTCGTACTAGGGCGGATAACGCCTTCAGTAAGGAGTTCCTGGACCATTTTCTCAATTTCATTTTTTTGTGAAAAGGGGTGGCGATATAGACGGATATTGGGAGAAAGGCTTCAGGGTACAAGGGGAATGGAATGATCATGAACACCACGGGAAGGAGGGAGTCCTTAGGGAGTGGAAAATACCATTTGGTGTTTAGAAAGGAGGGCTTGGAGGTCTTCCGACACCGGGGGTGTCTCTGTTGCTTATATGGCATGGAGTTGGGCAATGACACCAGAATGACCTTTTTTGAGCAGCTTTTCCATGCGATGGGAACTAATGACCTCAGGTGAACCAACTGTGATGCCTTGGAATTTATATTGGTGGCCTTCCTGGTCGAATTGCATGGTTAATGCCTTAAAATCCATGAGAATGGGACCCAAAGTCCTTAGCCAGTCTGCACCCAACACAATGTCACAACCGCCCATGTCGATAGCAAACATATGGGATTTTAGGTGGTAGTCACCGATTTGGA
>JASDQU010737143.1:255676-281991 GCA_032191745.1 Picea mariana | reverse complement strand
GAAGATCAAGTTTAGTAAAGAATTGGGCGCCACTCAATTCATCCAGGAGGTCATCAATGACAGGAATGGGAAATTTGTCTTTAATGGTCAGTTTGTTGAGGGCACGGAAGTCAGGACACATTCTCCAAGAACCTTCTTTCTTCATGACCATGACTACAGGAGAAGAGTAAGGGCTCGTACTAGGGCGGATAACGCCTTCAGTAAGGAGTTCCTGGACCATTTTCTCAATTTCATTTTTTTGTGAAAAGGGGTGGCGATATAGACGGATATTGGGAGAAAGGCTTCAGGGTACAAGGGGAATGGAATGATCATGAACACCACGGGAAGGAGGGAGTCCTTAGGGAGTGGAAAATACCATTTGGTGTTTAGAAAGGAGGGCTTGGAGGTCTTCCGACACCGGGGGTGTCTCTGTTGCTTATATGGCATGGAGTTGGGCAATGACACCAGAATGACCTTTTTTGAGCAGCTTTTCCATGCGATGGGAACTAATGACCTCAGGTGAACCAACTGTGATGCCTTGGAATTTATATTGGTGGCCTTCCTGGTCGAATTGCATGGTTAATGCCTTAAAATCCATGAGAATGGGACCCAAAGTCCTTAGCCAGTCTGCACCCAACACAATGTCACAACCGCCCATGTCGATAGCAAACATATGGGATTTTAGGTGGTAGTCACCGATTTGGAGACGCACATTTTCACAACGCCCTCCACATTTCATGGAACCACCATTGGCAATCATGATTTAGAAATTGTTGACGGCATGGATGTAGCAATGAGTTTCTTGGGCAATGCGACGATGAATAAAATTATGGGTGCTTCCACTATCAGCTAGAATGATGACCTTCTGATGCTCTATGTAACCGATTAACTTGAGGGTTTGGGGGGCGGAGAAGCCAATGAGAGCATTGAGGGAAATGATCGGTTCCACTTCGGGAGGGTCTGAGGGAGGGGTTATGTCAGTGATTTTAGTTGACTCAGGCACAAGGGGAGTTTCAACATCCTCTTCCGAAATATCCTCAGAGATGGCCATAAAAATCTTTTGTTCCTTACACTTGTGGCCCGGGAAATATTTGTCATCGCAATTATAACAAAGGCCTTTGAGTTGGCATTAAGCCATTTCAGCCCTGGTCAATTTTTGGATCTTTAATGGGGCGGAGGGAGTAGTGGGATTTACAGGTTTAGGGCGAGGGATAAAGGAGGGTTTACGGTTTTGAGAGGATACAACCTACTGTGCTTCTTTAGCTTTTTTAGTAGCCTCCACCCAACTCGAAGGTTGAGCCATGAGGACATGGGCCCAAATCTCCTCCTTGAGGCCACTGATAAAACACTCTCGAAAGAAAGCATCAGTCATGCCCTCTGTTCGAAAAGCCAGGTGCTCAAAGGCATCTATGAAGTCTTCTACTGTTCCTGATTGTTTCAACTTTGTCAAACGGCCCAAATGGTTGGTGTCAGTGTCAAAGCGTTCATAAAGCCCAGTCACAAATTGGGTCCAAGCAATATACCCTTGACAGGAAGTTTTTCTCCATTGCCACCATTGCCAATGTTCTTGATCTAGATGGAGAACACCATACCAGAGTTTGGCCAAGTCATCTGTAATTTCGTATAAATAAAAATACTGTTCCATTTGGGTGACCCAACCAGCGGGGTCCGAGCCATCAAATTTGGTCACATCCACCCGTGGAAGGCGTAAGTCACTTTGAAAGTGATGGGGCTGAAAGGTATGGGAATGGGAGGAATGTTCACCTTCAGTCTTTGGAGGTGCATAAGAGAAAGGGTCATCTGTAGGGATCTTCAGTTTGGTGCAGAGTGATGCAAAGATAGATTCAAGCTGGGTGGTCAGTTCTTGTTTGACTTCCTCCATTGAGGAATGCATGGTTGTATTTATGGTTGTATTGATGGATGAATCGATGGAGGCAACAATAGCACTGAGTTGTTTCACTTCTTTTTGGGTCTCGAGGAAACCAGATTGCAAGGTGTTGAAGCGAGCTTCCAGGTCTTGGCTACTGGTATGGGCCATGAAAATGGGTGAACTGAAAAGGGGCGGGCGGGGTAAAAAATTTTGCCGAAAAATGATATGGATGAATGTGACAAGGGTGAAGAGATGAATCCAATGGAATAGGTCTCAAATAATGGTGAAAAAATTTCCATACTTTTTTTTTTTTTTTGACACCTGCGGAGTTATACTCTGGTCTGAAGACTACTACAGTGATGAAATCCCCAAATGCTTAACCAGAAAGAAATGTGTATTTACTTGGCAACTCGAACACAGTTGCACGACAATAGATCTTGTCTGTTTTAATTTGTTTATGTTTCTGTCCCCCAAAGGTTAGGTATTCAAGGGTTCTACAGACAAGGGTTTGCCTTGTGCTATAGCTCTCTGATATACGTGCGGGGTCTAATAGTAGTACTCGGCCCAATATCTCAGGGCACTAACTAAGGAGGATAGACCGTACCCTTAGCCATACTACCCGACTACCCAGGTACTAGAGAGTATCTTCCCGAGTGCTGTTCTCGGTGGCACTATAGTAGTCAGGGGACCGATCGGTTGATCTAAAGAGGGCTTCAGGAAATCTAGGCCGATCCGTACACATGTGTTGTTTGATGTGCTACCACTCGAAGGGGTACCAATAAGGGTTACAAGGGTGGCCAATAGATGTGCGCTTAAGAACCACTTGTATTTCCTGCATGTATGAGTCCCTCAACCGTGGGTTTATGCGTGTAACGATAGATCTCTGTGGCTTAAAGACGCCGGAATACGTCTCTACCCTGAAAAAAAATTTCCCACAATTTCTGCCAAGGAAAGTGCTATGATACCACTTGTAATATACCAGATATAAAAAGTATGCAGAATAGAAATAAAATGCTAGAAATGGCAGAATAACAGTAATATAACCAGCATAATCTCCACAATAACACATAAATGATATAAGAAGAACAACATAAATAACACTTTGATTCAGAAAGCAATGTTCACGGGCCTCTTCGAGGGGGCAACCTCCAGTCGAGCAACACTCTGTTACAATAATCTCCAAGCTAGGGTTTTCATACCCTTGACCCTTATTTATACTAAATATGTCTATCAAGAGAAGCATCTAGAGGAAGATCCTTTTAGAAGCGAAAGCTTCTATTAGGTCTTCTTACATCCACCTTATTCTATTTTATTGAAAGGCCTTATTAATATTGACCTTTATTACATCCGAATATATTGATCTACCTATGTGCGGGTTAGGACCCTAACAGATTTTGTGTGTAAGCAATGCTTAATAAAGCATCTCCATCTCACAATTGTTATGTCTATGGGATTATTCACAACACACACATACTTAATGATGATGCTAACACAAATATGAAATTTAGAAGAGAGGTATTAATTTGGAACAAAATCTCAACACAGGGATAAACCATTGTAGAAAGATATCTTATAACATCACATATATAACAACCACAAGCCAAATATGGTCCATAAGGCATGACACTAAAACTATCATGTTAATAACAAAGTGAGGGAGGATGATGCCATATTGACTTGCACCCCAAATGTTGCTTGCAAATTGACAAAGCTTGAAGCAATGTTAATCAACTATTCCCTATCATTTAGCACACAAAACAAATTGGTGATAAGTTTCGTGTTGATTTAATATTACAATATTTTGCAACTTTGTCTATTAAAAGACTACACATATGAAGTGATTAGCCTAAAGCTAACAATGTGGGAGACTATGGAGCTAAAGTTTTTTTGTTGACACTAAAATGTCTCATGGATAAATATGAATAGATGGTTTTGGTTCTCATAGTCTATAAGAATCCTCAAGAAACCATGTAAATTTTAAAGTTACTATCCAAGAACTTCACAATAAAGAGAGAATGTGAATATGAAATGATAATCATACTTAGTTTTTAAAGACAAAGTTGAGAGAATTTTGGTCCTTATACTTTATAAGAATCCTCAAGGAACCACATGAATCCTAATGATACTATCCATGAATTTCACAATAAAAAGGATAATCTAAGATGAAATGTCCTTCCTACACCAATTCTTGAAGACAAAACCTAGAAATTTTGTTCCTCATAGTTTATAAGAGTTCTCGAGAAATCACGTGAATCTTAATGATATTATCCATGAATTTCACGACAAAAAAAATATATGAAGATAAAATGATTTTTAAACTCTAGTTTTTGAAGACAAACCCTACAACTACATTACTTACATGGAATGTGGTGATCTAACTCCTTAAAATAGATGAAACAAAACTAGAACTAAGTTAAAGGGACTTTTAAGTAGCACATTATCATTCTATTAAGATAATGTAGAATTTGAATTTAATCATCCTATTAAGATAATATAGCATTTGAATTTAACAAAACACAAATAAAACTAGAAAGAGTAATTTAAATATTAGAAACTCTCTTAAATATATACATATTTCTTTCACATAGATCTCAACAAAAATATTTCTATTAATTTTTCATTTCACAAAATATAAAAATATCAATAAAACTATATATATCCCTGTTCAATCACCCCAAAAAATTAAAAAAAAACGTGATATACCACTCCTATACATTTAAATTTTTTTATATTAAAAATATATTAAATCCTCAAACTATAAAGATATGGGTTTATAATGATCTCTATAATTTTAAAATATATTAAATCCTAAAACTATAAAGATATGGGTTTCGAATGATCTCTATAATTTTGCATTATGGTATGGAATAAATTTCCTCAAAAACATGCATACATTCAACTGCGAAGTAGTGTAAAGCCTTCAACTTTAAGCATTCGTGAGGAAACAACAAAACTTATAATTAAAAATATATATATTTTAGAAAAACAAAATTCTTCAACATATTCTCCTCGTTAAGTATTTTATTTTTTTATTTTATATATATATATATATATATATATATATATATATATATAACTCTACACTAAACATCCTATTAATAAATTTTTAGATTTTATACATAAATTTAAATAAAATATTTATAAAATTATTTAACTTTAAAAATTATATTAAAAAAAAACTATACACCAAACATACTATTAATAATTTTTTAATTTTTATACATAAATTTAAATAAAATATTTATAAAATTATTTAACTTTAAAAATTATATTTTCCTTTTTCCTTAAGCCATTCTCCCTATAATCTCCTTGCCAACAATTTTGTAGGTAATCTCTCCTTCTTTCTATACTCCATTGTTGCTTGCAAAATTAACCTTTATGTGTATTTTGATACTTTTATTTTATCCTTTACCCTTGTCCTTGTTATTACCTTGTTCATCAAAATTATCCTTTACTCTTCCTTCTTATTACCTTGTTTTCTTAGCCCTTTATTTATTATTTATTATATTTTATTATTTTTTAACATTCTTTACTCCTATTCTTCTTAGTCTCCTTTTCTTCTTCTTTATATATATTTTTTTCTTTTTCATTTATTTTAGTTCATTTTTTTCTACTTTGTATTATTTTATCTTTTATGAGTTCTTCTTAATCTCTTTTTTATATTTATATTTATTTTATTTTCTTTACTATTTTATATTTCATATTTCATGATTTTATTTTAATTATTTTTTTTACATTGTATTATTCTACTTTTTAATAATTAATTCTCTATATTTATTTATTTTTCTTTACTATTTTATATTTTATAATTTTGTTTTAATTCATTTTTTGTACTTTGTATTATTCTACTTTTTAATAAATTTTTTTATTAATTAATTTTTTTTTTATATTTTTTTATATTATGAATGAAATATGGATGGGAAGAATAAGAATCATTCTTCCCAACCACTCACCCTCACACTAAACACATTTGATTATTTGAATAGTTTATTATTTTTTTCTTATTTTGATCCAATTATGGTTTTCAATTTTTTCTCCTTTATTTTATTCCATTTTTCTATCTTTTATTTATTTATTTAATTAATTAATTTTCTTCTATCTTTTCCCTTAAAAAAAGCTAAATTTTTCTTCCTTCAATAACATATAAAGTATTCTGAGTAAAGATGTTGATATTTTTTTAACCCCCTTTTAATTCCCCCGTCTTTATGTTTTTTTTCATATAAAGGATAATATTATTTGTCAATTAAAATATTGATTAGCAAAATTAGATGACTAAATGAGATTTGATTTAAAAGTCTATGTGAACTTCCACACAAGAGCATCTAGTGATCGAGTTTATCCTTAAAAAACTTATTCTTTCATATATATATATATTCTAAGGGGCTAGCTCAATCAATTATCGCCAATGTTATTGGGCATTTGGCTAGTTCCATGCCAACATGTGATGTGTTGGAATCCACATGAATGAGACACATTGTGTATGTCGACATGCTTACTATAGGTGCCATCCATGAATGTAGAGATGCATGTCCTGGGTTTCCACACAAGGTTTTCCTTGGAAAATGTATGTGTGTGTTTGTGTGAAGTCCCTTGGAGTTACCAATCGTTATTTTGGTTAGTGGTTGAGCCACCCTCCATCTAGATGTTTTAGGGATTAGGGGGGATCCCATATGATTTTTTTGGGATAATATATATGCATGCAATTATATATGTATGTACGTATATACACCTAAGGGGTTGCCTTAACCTCTTGTCACCAATGTTGTTGGAAATTTGGCTAGTTTTGTGTTGAAAAGTACCCAATTCAAATCTCCATGAATGAGGCACACTGGTCTAAACCAATAGGTTTATTAGGGATGTCATCCACAAGTATGAAGAAACAACAACTTAGAACAATTGTTGTGCAATAACCCATATTCAAATTCTAGAAAACATGCTCCTTCCCTAAGTGCGATTTGTGAAATATGATTATTAATTAAATTAAATATCATTGATGTATATAATATTGACAATGTACTAACCATCTTTATTCTTATCCTAAATGTATTAGGGTAGATAAATTTTCTTTTCAAATTTACTATTTAATTAAAAACAATTCATATATATGCATATGGGTTAACTTTATTTATTTTAATATTTTTATTTAAAGAGATTTCATGCTTCTTATTTTATATTTATTGATTTTCATTTAAAAACAATTCACATATATATGTATATGGGTTAACTTTATTTATTTTAATATTTTTATTTAAAGAGATTTCATGCTTCTTATTTTATATTTATTGACTTTCATTTAGTTTATTTTAACATTTTTATTTAATGAAATTTTTATATTTATTTTTAAAATATTAAGAAAATGTTAAAGATTTTTTTTTTTAATATATATATATATACTATTGATTAAAGAAATCAAAGTAATTTTTTACTTTTCTTAAGATTCAATATACCAATTTTAGTTTCAGTGGGTGTTAACCATCATCATCATCTTTTTTTTTTTTAATTTCAATTATGAGTAAAGTATTTCATTCGAAATATATTGATTTTTTTTTTAAATTATAAATTCAATGGCAATATTTTTATTTGTAAAATAAATCTTAAATAATTTAACATTTAGACAATATTTTTTTTTTGTAAGTGAGTTGAGAATTTCTATTGATAAAGAAACAAAATATACATATAGATAGTTATACCAGCCATACATTCGTCTGTGTTAAGAAAACCAAAGTTTGTTGGTCTTCCTAGTGAGAAACTAGGTCGATTGTTCAAACTAACAAAACTATTACTATCCTGCCTTGTCTTAACATATATGTGAAAACAATTTGAATTAAGAGTCTTGAAACTTGAAAACAAAAAAACTAGTAAGTCTAAGCTAGAAAAATTATGACTTATGTAGAATGCGCTAAGCATCAAGCACTGAAACCTGGGTGGCAACTAGAGGTGGTTGTTTTGATGGTCCCTTTGAGTTGGATGGAGCATTTTTGTCTCTGGCAATTTGGAAGACCCGTCCTTTCTTCTTGACAAACCAAGGGACCATAGTGATGAGGAGGTTGGATTGTCTCTCAAATGCTTCCATCCTTTACTTCAGAAATTGGATATTTTGCTCCAGAGGAGCTTTGCCCTGTGCAACCATGGATTTTACATGCCAATGTAGCTCAACAGTTATGAAAAACTTGGTTTCTTTATTTCAGGTGCATCCTAGGTTAGGGACCAAGTCTCTCACCCACGACTCTACCTATTCATTCGCCATTCAATCCCTCTTGGCTATTACTTAATTTTCCAAAGCCTGCATAGATTCCTTGTCTGTCGAGTCCACTCCCCCTTCATAGTTCCTCGTAGCGTTCTCTGCAGCTAAAACAACCCACGTCTTCTTCTCTCAGTTTCCTCAAACTGTTGCTTGTGTGGTGCCATCCCGTCCCAATTCAAGCTAAGCACCTGGCTGGCGTCGAGCACACACAATTTCCACCTTTCTTTCCTCCACAAGCAGGAAATTTCAACATCAGAGAAGAGCTTCCCAAACTTCCAAATAAAAGCTCCCGCCTGTCGAACTCCGATAACTACCTTCCTCTGATTCAAATCCACGATGATGGAAAGAACGTGGTCGTCCCATTCCCCTACTTTGATTATCATCTACATCATCAATTCCATTCTCTTGAGCTAGCTCAACGTACACCTCCATTGTTAACAACCTTCTGTGCATTACTGAACCTACTGTTGTTAACAACCTTTGGTGCATGCATTATATGGGTTGTGTGTCCTTCATAGGTGGCGGGAGGTGGAGTTGTGGACAAGACAACTTGCATACAGACCTGAAGTCCCATCGCCCCACCATCTGTCATCTCTCCTTGGCCCTGTGGGCCATGTAGCACCTGATCCAGGTAACATTTAGACAATTTTATAATAAATCTAAAAGTTATTTTCTTATCTCAATTGGTCTAAAGCCATACATGAGTTTATCATGCTTGTTGTTGGTCACGTGTTTGACTCTCTTAATTCCCTTGGGGTGAGGTCCCGTAATCACGGTCGAGGATTTACCCCGTTTACCATCCACGAAATATGAAAAAGTATTCGACAAATTTCCCATACTTTCTTCCACACGAAAATTGTTTTCTTTCATAATAATTAATAAAAATAACAATAACAAACTTATACAATTCAATTCTAGCAACATGCAAAGACAAAAATATTAATGTAAAAAAGAAAAAATAAATAAATTATAAAAATATGTAGAGGGTTAGATGCTTCTTTACCACTCACAATCCTTGGATCTAGTATCATTTACATTGCATTAAAATAGTGTTATTTATGTCACAATAGTTATATTTATAAAACTAGTGGACCAACTCAACTACTTAAATATCCAATATTAGTCTGGTCGACACAAAGATGTTATCGACCTTTCAATTGACCCGACCCACTAGCATCTTCCCAAGCCCAAAATCCTTACATTTAATGAATTATATTGCATTTACAAAACTACAACATTTATCCAATAGAGGTTACATCAATAAAATTTTACACTGTAATGTGTGTGAAGTTACATCAATACAAAATTTATTTTAAATTTTACACTGTAATGTGTGTGAAGTTACATCGATACAAAATTTATTTTATACATCTAATGGGTGTGAAGTTACATCAATACAAAATTTATACATCTTAAATAAAATTGACTTGTAACGGGGTGTTTGTTCTTTGGAATACAAAGCTTAAAAATGTGTTCTATGAAAAGTACATACAAAAGTTGGCATTCCTCTATATCATACTTTAGCCGTGTTAAATAATTTAAATAACATGCTCTATAGATGCCTTTTCCTATAAAACTTTAGTTATAACTAATTTGAAATTATTCATTGTTGTGAGGTCTCCATATGAAAAGATATAGTCTTCATCTTTGACATAGGTCGCCTGAGAATTTTACTCAAAAGATGATTAAATTAATAGGTCAAATTGATGGAATACATTCATGACTATCATATGTTTTACTAGTGGTCTTGATTTGGAACATTTAAAACCAAAGTTGATGTATGATCTTCATTTATGACATGGTTTTATTTATGACATCATCTCAAATGCATTTGTTTATTGTACGTATTTATTGGTGTAAGGAATCACTTAAAAAGTAGACAAACACAATCATTTTTTTGTTATAATTTTTTTCCAAATTTGGTACGAGTTTTGTCGGAAGTTATAGTTTTACCTAATTAATAAGAACTTTGACCATCGACCTTTTTCCTAAGAGTTTTAGTCCATTTTAAGAAGATCCAAATCATCAGAATTTCAAAAGAATGAATGAATGAAGGTGAAACTTTACCTCGCAAAAAATAAATAAACTCACAAAAAAGATTGGATTTCTTCACTTTTTAACTCACTCCATTAATGTAACTCTCTAACAAACCTTCACTTAAAAAAAATCAATAATTCAACATTCACCACTAAATAAATACTTATACAAGGCAGTAACTCAAGTCATAATGCATCGCTACCCACTTGCTACAAAATTATGAAAGCCTAATAATGGATATGCTTGAGATTCTTTTTCATACCATTAAACCTTTCTTTGGATAAGTGAATCCTTACCATTTCTCCAACTTGAAAAGCATGATCTTGCATATGGCAATCATGACATGCTTTGTATCTTGACTAAGATTCATGTAAAATAGTATACACTTTGTCATGAATCTTCTTGATGCCTTCCACAAATTTGAGGTTATATTGTTGATACCTTTTCCTAGTTATCTTGTCATCTTGCAAAAAAAAAAGGCCTATTACTAATTATCTTCTAGAAAATCCTAGTGGAGTAATTCATGGCTCCAAATAAGTCCATGAACAAAGATACCTTTTGGGTAATGGTTTCCTTATTTTCGTCAACCTCCACGATGATCTACAACCACTAATCTCCTAATCTCCCTTCTAAGGTATTGAATTCACTATTCATAGTGCTTGTTTAGGTAATTTACATATTTGGAATAGAAAATATTATGAGATAATGTAGCATAAAAATTAGGGAAAATGATGATAATGGTATTAATAAGCGAATTCCCATTAAGGAAACAAATGAAATGATGGAGCTATATATTCCCATAATAATGGTACCTTTCCCATAATTCTTATTTATGTGCATAGACTTTCCTTCACCCACATGTTCATGCATTTATATTTGGCTAATTCAAAGGTGATGGTGAGCTCCATTTGATAAGTAAAATAATCACCCTACTATTAACAATAGTGGTTGTTAGTTTTTTTTTTACATTTATTATATCAATCCAGGGATCTAAATGCTTACAAGATGCCGTGCATTGTTTGTGCGAGCTTCATATTCTCAATTGCCTATGGTCATGTACAATGTGGTTTGTAAAAGGAAAATGTAATTGCAAATTAGTCTATGAAGTGGAAACTCACACCTATAAATTAGATTTATTCATACACAATTTAATCAAAGCACTCTTGCTGAATTTAAAGATACTCTATGCAGATTTTAATCTTGTATAATATTTTACTGCAAACAAATTTTCAATAAAAGAACATAAAAGATACAATGGAAAATACACACATTACCCAAAGATTTTTCCCCTCAAAACCCAAACCAAGAAAACTATAAGGATAGATTGTGATAGATTGTGATAGATTGTGGTACAACAAGCTGTAAGGATAGATTGTGATAGTCAGAGTGCAATTTTTTTGGCAAAGAACCCGGCTTATCATTCAAAGACAAAGAATATTGATCTTCAATATCACTTTGTGAGAGACATGGTTGAAGAAAAGAAAGTGTTGTTGATGAAGGTGGACACTTTGATGAAGAAAAGAAAGTGTCCACCTTCATCAACAACACTTTCTTTTCTTCAACCATGTCTCTCACAAAGTGATATTGAACAACAATATTCTTTGTCTTTGAATGATAAGCTGGGTTCTTTGCCAAAAAAATTGCACTCTGACTATCACAATCTATCCTTACAGCTTGTTGTACCAACCCAATACCTGAACACAATCTTTGTAACCATACTACTTCCTTGATTGCATGAGTGGTTGCCATGTATTCATCTTTTGTAGTTGAAAGTGCCACTACAGACTGTCTTTTGCTCATCCAATTGATTGCTCCTCCAAATAGGTTAAACACATACCCACTTGTAGATCTCCTACGATCTAGATCTTCATCCCAATCTGCATCCACAAAGCCTTGTATGCCCAACACTTTGTCCAATCCTGGTCTTCCTTGGTAGCACAATCCATAGCTAGCATTTTCTCGCAAATACCTGAAAACCCTCTTTACTGATGTCCAATGCTCCTTCTATGGTTTTGACATATACTTGCTCAAAACTCCCACTGCATGTGCAATGTCCAGTCTACTACAGACCATTGCATACATAAAACTACCAACCACACTTGCATATGGAACAAGAGACATTTCCTCCTCCTCTTCTTGTGTCTTAGGACACTGATCCACAGATAAATTTCAATAAGGATCCTGATTGATTTACATTCTTGCATATTAAACCTCTGCAATATTGTCTCCACATATTTTCTCTAATTTAACCAAAGTTTCTTGTTTTTCCGATCTCTTTTAATTTCCATGCCCAAAATGAAATTGGTAGCACCAAGATCCTTCATGTCAAATTTAGAGGACAACTGAGTTTTCACATCTTGGATAATCTCCTTGTTGTTTCCTATAAAAAACATGTCATCCACATACAAGACCAAATAAATCAAATGATCACCAATTAATTTGAAATACACACAGTGATCCTCTTTGCTTCTTGTGAAGCCAAGTCCCAAAATATAAGCATCAAATTTTTGAGACCACATCCTTGGTGATTATTTTAAACCATACAAGGAAATTTTCAACTTGCATACCGGTTCCTTCTTTCCCTTCACAACAAATCCTTTTAGCTGCTTCATGTATATTTCTTCTTCCAGATCCCCATGTAGGAATCTTGTCTTCACATCCATATGTTCTACTTCAAATTCAAACGCAAAAACAACAGATAAAAGAAATCTAATAGAGGTTAACTCGACAACAAGAGAAAAAATCTCACCAAAATCAATTCCCTCAACCTAGGAATAACCCTTTGCTACTAACTAAGCTTTGTATTTCTCCACTTTGCCTTCTACATTCAACTTATTTTTAAATACTGATTTGTTGCCAATGGGATTTCTTCCAATTGACAAATCCACTAGATCTCGAGTCTCATTCTTATCCAATGCTGCCATTTCTTCATCCATGGCCTTTTTCCAGAGTTTTCCATCCTCTAAATCCACTGCCTCCTTGACAGTTCTAGGATCATCATAAGTAATAAACGAAGCAAAATTTGCATGAAAATCAGGTGGAGTATACCTTTACGGTTTCCTTATTTCTTGAACCGATCTCCTCAATACTGGAGTATGAGGATCTTCTTGTTCCGATTCCTCTTCTTCTGTAGAGTCTGATTCATCATCCTTTAAATCAAACTCTATTTTCTTTGGTTCTTCCTTACTTGGTAGGACATCCTGTTTGAAAACATCTTTTATTTCTATAAATACCACATCTCGGCTATACACAACCTTCTTGGTTTCTTGGTTTCTTGGTTCCAAATCTTATACCCTTTGAGACCATCTTTATAATGAATAAAGATACACTTTTCAACCTTCTTATCTAGCTTACTCTTGTTTTCCTTTGGAATGTGAACATAGGCCTCACAACCAAATACCTTGAGATGTGTGAGAGAGGGTTTCTTACCAGTCCATACTTCATGTGGAGTCTTATGATCCAATGCTGACGAGGGTGATCGATTGACCAGGTAACATGCAATACCCACTGCCTCTGCCCATAATTCTTTCCCTAACCTGACACCACTGAGCATGCACCTTGTTTTTTCCATCAACACTGTGTTCATCCTTTCTGCAACTCCATTCTGTTGAGGTGTATATGGACTATTCTTCTGCCTTTCTTTACTGCACTTCTTACATAATTCTTCAGATTCATTCCCACAGAACTCTCCACCATTATCCGTCCTCAACACCTTAATTCTTTTCTTTGTTTGATTCTTAACAAGAGCCTTAAACTCTTTAAACATGCCAAAGAATTCAGATTTCTTCCTAAGGAAATATATCTAAGTATTCCTCGAGAAGTCATCTATAAAAGAGACATAATACACTGATTTTCCCAATGATGGAACCGACACGGGTCCAAACACATCACTGTGCACTAGCTATAAAATTTTGTCTGCCCTCATTGCACCAGAGGGGAATCTTACCCGATTTTGCTTCCCATATACACAATGTTCACAGAAATCAAAATCCAGAGAGCAGTTAGATATACCTTCAACCATACCTTTACTGTGTAGCAGTTGAAAACCCTTCTCTTCGATATGCCCCAATATTTGATGCCACAACATAACCTTTTCTCCAGAGACTATAGGTGTTCTTTATTCTTCAACTCCAATATTAGGAATAATGGAACTGTTACACCCATCACTAATAGTGCTTCCTTGCATCTTATACAGAGTTCCAAATCGAACTTCCTTCAACAACACCATTTCTCCTCGAACCATCATGCAGGTTTCCTTTTCAAATATTGTTTTTATCCCTGCATTGTCCATTTTTCTTACATAAATAAAATTTCCGGTCAATCCTGGGATGTGTAGAACACCAAGTAGTGTTTTAATGCTTCCATATATGAGCCTCAACTTGACTTTTCCTTGTCCCATGATTCTAGTTGTCGAGTCATCACTGAGGAAAACATTACCCCCATCATACCTTTCATATTCACAGAACCACTCCCTGTGGGGAGTCATATGAAATGATGCACCTAAGTCAATCAACCATGCTTCATGATATGTATGTGTTCTTGAAGAACCCAAGTACACATCCCCTCCTTCTTCCTTGGAGGTATTTTCTTCTATAGAAGGAGCTTCTTCAGATTCCTTCTTTTTCTCAACTTTGGATCTACACTACTTCGTGTAGTGCCCTTCTTTTCCACATCTCCAATGTACCTTTACAAACTTTCTAGGAGATTTAGATCTACCCTTAAACTTAGATCACCCACTTGAGGACTTAGATCTATTTCTTTCCTGGGAGCGTCTTCTTGCAAATAATGCATATGTGCTATGTCCTTCCATATTCTTCTGTCTCATCTCCTCCGACAACAAGGATGAGACGACTTCATCAAAATTCAAGGCAGTTGTATTACTACCTATGGCCACAACTAGACTATCCCACGAGTCTGGTAAAGAGCATAGTAAACTGTGTTAGCACTTGGTAATTTCTTTGGGCTATATCAAAGAAACCCCAAGGTAACCTTAAACCAACTTTAAGTTGTATCCTAACCTATACAACTAGAGAGAGCTCTCTCAAATATGTAAAAGACTGAAAAAGCTCAAAAAGATTCAACAATAGACACACAGAGGTCAGATTCTACCATAGGACATGTTTTATTTTTTGTTTAAATGGTTGGTAGGATAAATGAGAGAAGGGAACCATTAGGCAATGGAGTCAAAGTTTGAACTTAAAAATATTGAGTCAATAGTTGGTGATGTACTCTTAGAAAACAAAGGTAAAGTAAGTATCGTTTTTCAACAAATTATCAATTTTGGGATGACAACAAAAAAAGAAAGGACAACCCATTACACTAAGAGCACCTAACAAAAGGTGAATTCTTAATATAACTTTAGAAGAAAAATAGAAAGGATATAGATCGCCATAGACAGAGCACCAAAATTAGATGAATTCTAAATACGTATTTACCAAATTTAGATGAAATCCTTAACATCTGAACACACATTTACTGTATGAATGGAGCATCAAATGCAAATGAATTCCAGACATTTACTCTCAGCTAAAAACTAGAAAGAACAAACAACAATGGAGATAAGCATTAACATGAAAAACATACCGAGAACAACACCGTGATGAATCTTTGCCTCCAAAAGCACAATACTTCTATATTAATTCATAAAGATGTTCTGAGAATTTGATACACAGTCCAAAATCCTTTCTGTCTCAAAGTCCTACCCCCTTTTTTCTACATTGAGAATAATCTCTTATGTATCTAAAATGTCTTACTAAACAATTACAACAAATCTACACAAATAGAAATAAAATCCAAAATATTTGGGATCATCCCAACAAATGTTGCCTCTATGCAGCTCACAGGATCTTCTTGCCATGCAATCGTATTTGAGATTTTTAATCTCCTCTTTTAACATATCAAGCTAGCTAGGTTGATCTTCCTCTATGCCTTTGAATCCTTCAGCTTTAGCCGCCTCTTTTGGTTCTTTTTCTCTTTTTCTTCTACTAGCTTGTGTGTTGTCTTCGTCCTCAGATTTATCTATATTAATAATCAAATATTTTAGAACAATATTCAACATGATCTCTGTGCTTAACCTTAGTTTATTAATAGATTCTGTATGAGGTTTTTTCGTTATGACTTGTGCATAATGCCTTTCTCCCTCTTTATTTGGCATTGCTGGAAATGATTTTGTCATATACTTTGAACCTTCTGATTTGCTGAAAACAACTGAGTCTTTCTCTTTCATTAATCTTTCCCCCTTAGCATCCTCTGGTTTGTTAGGAAACATGTGCCTGTTTTCCCCCATAACCGCACACAAATTGAATAAAATTGATTAGGATGAACTGGATGGGTGATTTAATTTGCAGATATTTCACTATGAAATAAACCATTAACTTCTATTTATGATATGAAATCAAAGGCAAAGTAAGTATCATTTTTCCAGCAAATTATCAATTTTTGGATGACAATAGAAAAAGAAAGGACAACCAATTACGCTAAGAGCACCTAACAAAGGGTGAATTCTTAATATAACTTTAGAAGAAAAATAGAAAAGAGATAGATCGCCATAGACAGAGCACCAAATTTAGATGAGTTATGAACATGAAATCCTTAACATCTAAACACGTATTTACTGTATGAATGGAGCATCAAATGCAAATGAATTCCAAACATTTACTCTTAGCTAAATACTAGAAAGAACAAACAATAATGGAGATAAGCATTAACATGAAAAATATACCGAGAACAACACCATGATGAATCTTTTCCTCCAAAATCACAATACTTCTATATTAATTCATAAACATGTTCTGAGAATTTGATACATAGTCCAAAATCCTTTCTAGCTCAAAGTCCTACCCCCCGACCCCCACTTTTCTACATTGAGAATAATCTCTTATATATCTAAAATGTCTTACTAAACAGTTACAACAAATCTACACAAATAGAAATAAAATCCAAAATATATGGGATCAACCCATCAAATGCTGTCTGTCTGCAGCTCATAGGATCTTCTTGCCATGCAATATTATTTGATATTTTTAATCTCCTCTTTTAACATATCACGCCAACTAGGTTGATCTTCCTTGATGCCTTTGACTGCTTCAACTTTAGCCGCCTCTTTTGGTTGTTTTTCTCTTTTGCTTCTACTAGCTTGTGTGTTGTCTTCATCCTCAGATTTATCTATATTAATAATCAAATCTTTTAGAATAGGGTTCAACCTGCTCTCTGTGCTTAACCTCAATTTATTAGTAGATTATGTATGAGGTTTTTCGTTATGACTTGTGCAACATGCCTTTCTCCCTCTTTATCTGACACTGCTGGAAATGATTTTGTCATATTCTTCAAACCTTTCGATTTGCTGAAAACAACTGAGTCTTTCTCTTTCATTAAAATTTTTTCCCTTAGCATCCTCTGGTTTGTTAGGAAACATGGGCATGTTTTCCCCCATAACCGCACACGATCTGAATAAAAATGAGCAAGATGAAATGGATGGGTGATTTAATTTGCAGATATTTCACTCTGAAATAAACCGTTAACTTCTCTTTATGATATCTCCTAAAATAGAATGATACTACTTGTCTTTGAGAAAAATTCACAATCAATCATAATCATTGGCTACTAGCTAATGATCCTATTGTAATAATGACCTCCCATGCTGTCACGTTCTCCATGATTTTCAGCTGTAAATACTCAATGATGGTTATTTGATTTTGAAAGTGTCAAATCATTAAGTTTTATTTGGCAGTGCTTATGTGTGCATTTGGCACTACGTTGATGAATGGTGTGCAAGCATGGTCCTTGTGACTTTCCCCTTTGATGACTTGGCTTGACGTTAAGCTTTGTTGTCACGCGTAGCTCTCGCAGTGGACCCTTGACATGATATTGGCACATGATTTCGGAGGTTGTCGAGGGTGGTTTGGATCCACACTGCCCTAACTTCTGCAATCAATCACAAATTGCCACGTACCCCACAATCTATACCATGGTTTGAATTTTGGAGACTGCTTTACACATTAAACTCTGATCATTTTGTAACTCTGCAATAGACAAGAGTCGTCGATCTCTTTGGTGATCTTCGGTCTGGATGACCTCACTGCAATATGCATTAACCTGCTATTTTAGCACCCCTGCTAAGTTTTCATTGGTCTATCAAATTAAGGTTCTACTTAACACACTTAGAAATGGCCCTATTTTTTTTTTTTTTTGAAAGAAGATCAAACAAGCAATACTAATAAACATATACACTTATCTTCATTTGAAATTTTAATATCAACAGATACTAACTGACTTACCACAATATTGAAGGCGTTCAAATGCTCCGCCACTAAGTCTTCATCTCTCATCCTCAGGTTATACAAATTCTTCCTCAGGAATAGTTTATTTAGTAGGGACTTAGACTAATACAACTTCCCCAAATTATCCCATAAATCCTTGGTCATAGCTTCCTCTGACACATTCAACAATACTAAATTTGAGAGACACGGTATGATTGTGCTCTTTGCCTTCAGATCCAACTTTTTCTAGTCATCTGGTGAAGTTCCTATAAATGCAGTAGTTGGATCCACTGTGATCCATTGATCTCTGTTTACCAACAAATCTTCCATCTTGAGCTTCCATAGTTCAAAACTTTTCCCATTAAACTTCTCGATCTCCATTTCTGAACTACCCGCCATTTCTTTTCACCTGAAAAATCAATACCGCAGATCTCCCACTGTAACAAGGCTTATCACAGTCCCGAGCCAAACCCCTGACCACAAAGGTGTCCCCCTGAAGCCAATAATTGCTTTGATACCAAATGCAAATCTTAACCTTGTACAATATTTTACTGCAAACATATTTTCAATAAAGAAACATAAAATATACAATGGAAGATACACACATTACACATAAATTTTTTCCTTGGAAACCCAAACCGGGAATACCAACATATTCTATATTCATTCACACCATACATCATTTACAATACAATATAAATATAGGGGCCAGTGGCATCCAAAACCCTAATCCAATGACCTATATTAGTCAACAACTGTAATTCCTTAACCAGAAATAGAAAGCCATCAACGAAAAACCACGTGCCGAAAAACTGCCCATAACTGGACACAAAAATCGAGGACTGCCCAAAAATGGACATGAAAAGCGAGGAATTTATTTTTTCTAGTCGTGCAAAGAATATAAAACATATCCAACATTCTCCCACTTGTTGTTTCCTTTGCATACATGGGGTTACAGGGTTACATAGTCAAAAATCTAGGGCAACAATGCCCATAGATCCTCTACACCAAGAGAACTTCTCAGTGCTCACATATTTTGTTAATGAATCTGCAACATTCTTCAAAGTGTCCACCTTCCTCAACAACACTTTATTTTCTTCAACCATGTCTCTCATAAAGTGATATTGAACATCAATATTCTTTGTCTTTGAATGATAAGATGGGTTCTTCACTAGAAAAATTACACTCTGACTATCACAATCTATCCTTACAGCTTGCTGTACCAACCCAATACCTGAAGACAATATTTGTAACCATGCTACTTCCTTGCTTGCATGAGTTTCTTATTTTTCTGATCTCTTTTAATTTTCATGCCCAAAATGAAATTTGCAGCACCAAGATCCTTCATGTCAAATTTAGAGGACAATTGAGTTTTCACATCTTGTATAATCTCCTTGCTGTTTCCTATCAACAACGTGTCATCCAAATACAAGACCAAATAAATCAAATGATCACCAATTAATTTGAAATACACACAATGATCCTCTTTGCTTCTTGTGAAGCTAAGTCCCAACATATAAGTATCAAATTTTTGATACCACATCCTTGGTGATTGTTTTAAACCATACAAGGACTTTTTTAGTGTGCATACGAGTTCCTTCTTTCCCTTCACAACAAAGCCTTCCGGCTTCTTCATGTAGATTTCTTCTTCCAGATCCCCATGTAGGAATGTTGTCTTCACATCCATCTATTCTACCTCAAAATCAAATGTAACAACAACAGTTAAAATAAATCTAATAGAGGTTAACTTGGCAACATGAGAAAAAATATCACCAAAATATGATCATGGTGAATATTGGTGGCCACCCACCTATTCTAGCTGACTCCTCTTGACAAATTTTAGTTCAACACGTTCTTTTGTAATTATTTGTAATTGTGGGTTCTACACTTTTGGGGATGTCTGAATCCCTACACAGCTTCTAGGTGGATATTGGTGGCCACCACCTAATCCAACTGGGTTATTTTGGAAGTTTTCATGTCAATATATCTTTCTGTACTTCGAGGGCCGTTTTGGGGCCATAAACAATGGTTTTTTTTATTTTTTATTTTTTTATTTTTTATGGCTTGCCACATTCAAACTATAGACATAGTTAGAGTTTGACAGTGTAATATGTAGTTCTCGAAAATAAATTTCCAATGGGATATCACACGCCTAAAACAAAGGTCGTATGTAGAAGTTACAAGCCCAGAAAGTTGAGGCACCAACTTACCCATCAGGGCCCACATAACTTTTGGCGTTTCATCTCCTATTGTTAGGCTTTTGGATGTCTAGGATTTTGGCATTAATGAGTAATGTTAAAAAGGCCTATGGAGTCTCATTGTAATCATTCTGCTCAGACGTATGTGCATAGCAACCACATCTCTTCTCAGATATAGCTACCACCATTCGAGGAAGTTGTTTTTAGTTCTGTAGTTTTACAGTTTCAACCTATTTTATTTATTCAATAGAAGTTATTGTTCACTGGATATATGTTGTTGTTCTCCATATCTCTGTGTTATTGTAGTCAATATGTTATTCATTTCATTCTGCTCATAAATCCAGATTAGTGGTATCAGAGCGGTATCAGAGCGGTCTGCTCTTCATTTATTTTTCTTCATGCATGTCCCCGACAAGATCTGGGTACAAGAAGTTGGGACTCGAACCAATCAATCCTTTGCCAGATCGGTCGTGCCGAGCCTGACAAGAAAAGAAAGATGATGGAGCATAATATCCTTTTAATATGTTTCTCGAGGAATCCCTTGCATGACATATGAATGAAATGATGGAAAAATTTGCATAGATCCTTCAACGACTGCCCATTGGAGACACATCTTCATGAAGTGACCATGCAACCCCCTTCAAGGTTCAGGTAAATTTTGATATTTCATTATTTGAAGGATCTAAAGATGCAGATGCTCTAGATAAATGGATGAACCTGCTCGAAGGGTATTTTTCGGCCCACAATTTTTCCGATAAGGAAAATATTACTTTTGCACTCCTCAATGCCATCCCCCATGTTAAGGACCGGTGGGATACTTACTTTGAGCAAAAGGCCATAGAGGAATTTGCAATATTTGTGGTTTCCACCACGTGGGATTCCTTCAGGGATGCCATTAAAGAACAATACTATCCTGTTGGAAGCTATAAGGATGAGTACTCAAGATGGACCACCCTGCGTTAGGAAAGGGACCAAACAATACTGGATTTCATCAATATTTTTCATACCCTATGCACCAAATTGGGTATCAAAGAATCTGAATGACATCTGGTGCTTAAATACCATGGATTTATTCATAGATACATTCAAATATAAATGGAGTTTTTGGACATCACATCATTGGGTACAGATTATAGATATGCTGTTAAGATTGAGCAAAAATTTAAGCAGAAGAGGCGAGAGTTTGGATCTGCAAAATCCTCATAGTCGAATTAGGGAAAAGGTGGCCCCAACCCACAAAACAAGGGACAAAGCAAATATGGTCACTCTCAGGACAACCAGTCCAAGCCGCAACATAAGAAGGGTAATGAGAAGTCGAAGAAGGACATAGGAAAATGGTGTGAATACCATAAAATCCCTTGGCACAACACTAAAGAATGCCGCTCCAAGCAGTCACTGGTGGCTGAGATGAATGCTTCCAAGTCAGAGGCAGATTCTGACTCCAGATCAAATCTAGAAGGAGAGAAGCAGATTATCAATGTCGAACCCACTGCCACAGTCGCTACCACTAAGGTCCGACCAAGCGAACCAGAGGAAGGGAAATGCCTCTTTCACTCACAGATGTGGGTAAAGGGGGTTCCATTTCATTTCATTGTCGATAGTGGAAGTTAAAAGAACCCGATCTCAGTAGAGGTCATCAAGTAGTTGGGCCTACCGATGAGACTGCACCCAGATCCCTACACCATTGGTTGGCTTCGTCAAAGAATATATCTCCGCGTCAGCCAATAGTGTCGTCTGCCCTCTGACATCAAGCCCTTCAAAGATGAGATATTATGTGATATTTCTCTCCTTAAAGTTTGTGATGTTCTTTTAGGACAACCATATTTGTGGAAGCGACACACTGTGTATGAGTCTAGACCCCGCAATGTTATTATTACTTTGGGTAGACAACTGCACATGATACCAGAGGTAGCATCACCTACCGCTATTTCTTTAATCTCTGCTAAGCAATGTAGTAAGGTCATTTCACAGACTGAAAAGTTCATCCTCTTTGTGATCCGTGCTCAAAGTAATCAGAAGGTCGCCACCACATCTATGGCCTCTTCACAGAGCCTCTCTTTGTAGCAGAAGCAAGTGGAAAGGATCATGGAAAAGTACAAAGACATATTCTCCTCACCCACTAGGGTACTGATGCATTTCCAAGTCAAGCATCCAATTGATCTAACCCCCAGTGCACCTTTGCCAAATGGACTAGTATATCATCGCTCAGTGGTGGAAAATGACAAAATCAAGCGTCAAATCCAAGATTTTCTTCAAAAGGGGCACATCAGACCCAACTCCTCCCCTTGTAGAAGCCCAATTGTATTAGTGAAGAAGAAAGACGAGACATGGCGGCTCTGCATTGATTACAGAGCATTAAAAAAAATAACTGTTAGGAACCGATACCCAATTCCCCGAATTGATGACCTTCTTGACCAAATCAAGGGGGAAAATTTCTTCAGCAAGATTGACCTAAATTTTGGCTACCACAAGGTTCCCATCAAACCAACTGATGTATGGAATACAACTTTCAAATCTAAATAAGGCCTCTTCGAATGGCTGGTCATGCCCTTTGGCTTAACAAATGCACCAACCACTTTCATGAGGTTGATGGATGATGTATTGAGACCCTTCACCAACTCTTTTGTGGTGGTATATTTGGATGACATCCTCATCTTCAAAAGAATTTGGGAGGAGCACATGCAACATATTCAACAAGTTTTGAACACTCTGCGACAACACAAGCTATATGCCAACTTGGAAAAATTCTTCTTTGGCATGAACATGGTCCAATACTTCGGATACATTGTTGATGAGCATGGGGTACATGTGGATCCAACTAAGATCCAGGTCATCCGTGACTGGCCAACCCTGACCACACTAAACGAGCTTCAGAGCTTCTTGGGACTTTCCAACTTCTAAGGACAGTTTGTGTTGGTATTATCCCATATTGCATGTGCCCTTAGCCAACTGACCAAGGGTAGTGGAAGGGAATAGTTCACATGGGGGAAGGCACAAAAACAAGCATTTGATGATCTAAAGCATCGCTTGTGTTCAGCTCCAATACTCTCCTTTCCCAATTTGCAACAATTGTTCGAGATTGAGACTGATGCATCTGACTATGCTGTAGGTACAGTTCTCACTCAATGCGGTCACCCAGTAGCATACCATCGTGAGACACTCTCAGATACTGTATGGAAATACACCACCTATGACAAGGAAATGTATTCCATTGTAAAAGTATGTCGTCAATGGAAACAATACATTCTGGGAAAGGGGACAATCATCCACACTAATCATAAGCCTCTGCAATTCATACAGACACAGGGGAAGTTGTAGAACGACCGCCATCAGAATTAGTCCACCTACCTGCAACAGTTCCATCTCAACATCAAGTATAAGACATGGAGCACAAAACATGTCGCTGACTGCCTCAGTCGACCTCGCGTGGCTGCACTCACCACCGTGCTCCATTCCTGTGGGCAGGGATGATTTTAAGGATGGAAATTTATTTTAAAATGTAGAAACCTTGGCGAATCTTACTAATCCCTCATATGCCAACTTTAAATGTTTAGCGATATTTTTGTAAAAATATTCAAATTTATAAGGATTTTATATAGTTTTATAAAATTTTGGCGATTTTCGCTTGGTTCTCCTCAAGTCAGTTCTCCAAGCACTGCCCACGTACCTCTTCACGGCCCTGGCGGCCCCCAAGAAAATCATCAAAGCCATCAGAACGCTACAACGAAACTTCCTTTGGCAAGGCRTCCAACCAAAAAAGAAATGGGCTCTCGTCAACTGGGATCGCCTTTGCATGCCCAAATGTCAGGGAGGGCTGGGAATCAGAGACCCAGGGAAGCTGAATCAAATCATGGGAGCCAAAATTTGGTGGCGGTGGCTGAAGAATCCGTCAGCAGCGTGGGCTCAGTTGTGGCAGCACAAGTATGCCCCGCTTACACCAAAAGACCAGCTAATAAGGCACAACAACCACATACCGGGATCCAACATATGGAACACTGCTTGGCAGAATCGCACATTGGTTCAAAACCATGCTTTCTGGGAAATAAGAGATGGTGGAACCGCCCTCTTTTGGCAAGATTCCTGGCAGCAGCTCAAGCCGCTCGACACGCAGGAGGAATTATCGGCGCTCAAAAGAGCTCTGCACCAGGCAACCCCCCAAAAAGTCAAGGATCTTTGGGCTGCCCAAGACACGCAGCATCACTGGCGCCGCTGGAAAACCTCTCATCAGGAGCTCGGCGTTCCAGACACTCTTGATTTACAACACTGGCAAGCTCACGCCTCCAGCAGGAAAATCCGATCTCAAGAGGGACCAGACATCTTGCGCTGGGGATATACCCCAGCCAGGGTCTTCACCATCAAGGAGGCCTGCACAATACAGGGGCATCAACAGGAACCAGAAAAAGTGCCAATCTGGAGCAAGGTTTGGAATCCAATGCTATGGCCCAAAATTTCTACCTTTCTCTGGCTTCTAGCGCACAACAGGGCTCTGACCTGGGACAACCTCCGCAGAAGAGGCTTCTTAGGACCCTCCTATTGTGCACTTTGCCTTCAAGCGGAGGAAACCAAGGAGCACATTTTCAATACTTGCCCCTACAGTCAGCAAGTATGGGACTTCGGAGCGCAGATAATGCGCAAATCCAGTCGAAATCGGAGCTGCATCAACAGTACCATCGAGAACTGGGACAGCATATCCTTCAACAATCCCATCCTAAATTGCATCTGGACCCTGCTACCAGGGTTCACACTCTGGCTTATCTGGAAGGAGCGAAATAAGAGAATTTTCCACTCCCAGGCCTGCACAACTGAAGTCACTTGGACCAAGGTCAAATCCCTGATTCAAGAAACAATCCGCAACAAGCCTTGGACTGAAGCAGATCAGCAATGCAGCCCAGAGGAGAGCACAATTCTCCACCATTGGTTACCTATCACCAACAACCAGCATCAACAAAAGCGCCCCAAAAATATACCTACCAGTCCTTCCACCTGGTCTCCCCCTCCTCTCCATTACGTCAAAGTCAACTTTGATGGGGCCTCCAGAGGCAACCCGGGACCAGGAGGCTACGGAGTCTTAATAAGAAATTCAGAAGGAGAGATCTTGAATATGGAGGCAGGCTACCTAGGAGAAACAACCAATAATGTGGCGGAGCTAACGGGACTCCTATGCGGGCTCCAGAGGGCCATAGCTAAAGGCCATCACAAGATTCTCCTTGAAGGCGATTCCCAAATTATCATCAGGCTTGCTACTAAAATTCTACATGGCTGCAACCCAGACAAGATCTCACCAAGTTGGCGACTCCAAAGCTTGCTAGCTGACTTCACTTGGCATCTCCAACCACACTATAGCATTATCACCTCACATGTTAAGCGTGAGGCCAACAAAGTTGCTGATCACCTGGCAAATGAGGCAGTGGACACAGGCGAGGAACGCTTAAGCTGGGAGAGCCATGGCTCATCAGACTCAGAGGTCTTCGCAAGATGTCTGAACCTTGCCACCAGCGATCTTCACTCCCCGGATGGGGTGACAACGCGGCAAAGTAGAACACGTGGCGGCGAGCTGGAGCGGGCAGGCAGAGCGCTCACCGGCTCACGTCAACCTCGCATTTAAACCGCCATGAATCACAGCAAATGCATACTGATGAGGCGCCTGCTCGCACAAGGCGAAGGTACCACCACCGAGGATCAGAGTTTAATGCAGTTCGGGATGGGGTTGTATAACGTAATTGGCATTA
>JASDQU010737143.1:236002-255576 GCA_032191745.1 Picea mariana | reverse complement strand
CCCCCCTGCATACGCTTGGTTCACCGTCCAAGAAAACTGGAACCCTTGCTCGAATTTTGGAATGGCTAGCACCTCTGGGGTGGCACGCGAGCAGGACACTCCCGGCAACAGCGGACACGAGGCACCTTACACTCCATGCTTTGTGGAGGAAGAGCCTCCCCCGGAGGCCACCCGTAACGACCCAGGCTCCCATGCAGCCACGGAACCAGTGCATCCACCCTCACCATGCATGGACCACCTCAATCTCCTCTTTGATGTTCACAATCTCCTCGAGGACCAGGTATTTCGTATTGAGAGGCTGGAGCAGCGAATTGATTTGTTCTTCGCCGCACACTCCAGAGCAACGCCGAAGAAGCAGTGTCCAACCTGCGCCCGAGCGTACGCCTTCCCTGCTCGCTGGAGGTACACTGAAGCAGCTGAAGCTCTCCTGGGTTCCGAGGTTACCTAATGTCTAAGTCCCAGCTCTGTTTCTGGTTCTGTTTTACTGATATTTGCATGAAGATAGCTAGTTTCCTGTCTGTTTTAGTTTTCATAGCAAACAATAGTTTGAATTTTGCCACTCCCGGTTTCCTACGGGCGGGAGATAGTGCTGTAATTTTTGATACTCTCAGACCATTCTCAGTTAGCAAAGACAATGACATGTGGCAGGGGGTGTCCAGCTGCCTCGGTTTCCTGCTAAGGCGGGACAGCTGGCATCCCCAATGGTGCTGTAAAATGCTTATATTAATATAACAGGTTTCATCTTTTTTATTTAAAAAAAAAAAAAATTTTGGCGATTTTTAAGGTAAAATAATTTTATCCTATAGAATTTGGGCGAATAATTTTTAAAATAGCGAATCTCATTTTTGGAAAAACCATGGAAAATTAGCCCATGAGCGAAATTTAGCCCCTAAAATCATCCATGCCTGTGGGCATTAGGCATTTGAGTGGCCCCAACTTTATCAACAAGATCTGAACTTCGCCACCACCTATCAACTCTTGGGTACAGGCACGAATGTCACTGATTTTCACATTCAGGATAGACTATTATGCCATTTGGTCCATATCTGTGTTCCTACAAGCGAGTGTGAAAAGATGATTTGGGAGGCTCACTACATTCAAATGGCAGGACATTTTTGCATGGAGAAAACTATGGCCGTTCTACAAAAAAAATTTTGTTGGCCAAAGCTTCGACAAGACGTTAGAAAGTATATTAGATCTTGCACTACCTGTGCCATTGCCAAGTGAACTATCAAGAAGCAAGGCTTATACACCCCTCTTCCTACTCTCAAGAGGCCTTGGGAATCCATCTCGAGGGATTACATGTCTGGCCTTCCATCCACCAAGCAAGAAAATGATTGCGTATTTGTGGTGGTTGATCAGTTTTCGAAGATGGGCATTCTCATAGCCTATAAGAAGAGAATCACAGTGGAAGATACTGCCAATATCTTCGTCGAATGAGTGTGGGTCCATTTTGGGATACCACAAACCATCATCTCCGATCTGGACAACAGGTTCCTCAACACATTTTGGTTGAGTCTCTGGTCATTGTTGGACACCAAGATCACTAAATCCACTTCCTTCCACCCTCAAACCGATGGCCAAATAAAGGTCGTCAATTGGATGATTGTGCACATCCTACGCATGTATAACTCTAAGCATATGCATACATGGGATGAGAGTCTTGCCTATGTTCAACACAACTACAACATGGCTCTCCATAGCTCCACCGACCATAGCCCCTTTCAGGTGGGGTTGGGATTCCAACCCTTGGGTCCCATTGGTTTTGTGCTACTACTTTCAAAAACATAGATAGATTCTTCCCATGTTCAATATGAGGCCGACAAAGCCACCAGATTCATTGAGGAGATTCAACACATCTACCAACAAGTCCATGAGATTTTGTAGAAACCCAATGCTAAGTAAAAGCAGTGCCATGATCAACACTGGGTACCACACAAGTTCCAAGTGGGAGATAAGGTCTTTTTACATTTGCAGAAAGAATGCCTTACAGGGCCCCATCAGAAGCTCCATCCAATTCTCTATGGGCGTTACACTATCACCAAGGTTGTGGGTGATAATTCTTTTGAGCTCATCACTCCTCCCTTCCTTGTCTTGCACCCAATGTTCAATGTGGACCTCCTCCGAACATATTTTCCACTATTATTGGACAACTTAGAGATAGAAAAATAGTTGAAACCAACATAGCTCAACCCTGAATGCATGGAACATACATCCACTAATTAGATATTGGACACACATGTCAAGGTCACTCGCCAGCAGAGGATCCATATTTATCGGGTTGTTAAGGCAGGGCAACTCCTACACCAAGGAAAATGGATCACATGTAGCCAAATTCAACAGAAATTTCCTCACCTGATGGGGGAAGTCAACACAATGAAGACCATTGCTTTCTAAGGGGGGAGGATTGATCCAGGTGGATATTAGTGGCCACCAACCTATTCCATTTGGTTCCTCTTGACAATTTTTAGTTCAACACGTTCTTTTGTAATTCTTTGTAATTGTGGGTTCTACACTTTTGAGGATGTATGAAGCACTACACAACTTCCAAGTGGATATTGGTGGCTGCCACCTAATCCAATTGGCCTATTTTGGAAGTGTTCATGTCAGTACATCTTTCTGTACTTCCAGGGCTGTTTTGGGGCTGTAAACAGTGTTTTTTTGGCTTGCCACAGTCAAACTGTAGATGGAGTTAGAGTTTGACATTGTAATGTGTATTTCTTGAAAATACCTTTCCAATGGGCTATCACGCGCCTAAAACGAAGGTCGTATGCAAAAGTTACGACCCTGGGAAGTTGAGGTACCAACTTACCCATTGAGGCCCACATAACTTTTGGCGTTTCATCTCCTAGGGTTAGGTTTTTGGATGTCTATGGTTTTGGCATTCATGAGTAATGTTAAAAAGGCCTCTGGGGCCTCATTGTAATCATTTTTCTCAGATGGATTCATGTAGCAGCCACATCTCTTCTCAAAGATAGCTCCCACCATTCGAGCAAGTTGTTTTCAGTTCTACAGTTTTAGCCTATTTTATTTATTCAATAGAATTTATCGTTCACTGGATATCTGTTGTTGTTCTCCATATCTCTGTGTTATTGTATTCAGTCTGTTATTCATTTCACTCCACTCATAAATCCGGATCAAAATCAATTCCCTCAACCTGGGAATAACCCTTTACTACCAACCAAGCTTTGTATTTCTCCACTTTTCCTTCTGCATTCAACTTATTTTTAAATACCCATTTTCTGCCAATGGGATTTCTTCTAGTAAAAACATCCACTAGATCCTCAGCCTCATTCTTATCCAAGGCAACCATTTCTTCATCCATGGCCTTTTTCTAGAGTTTTCCATCCTCCGAGTCCACTGCCTCCCTGACAGTTCTAGGATCATAATCAGTAATAGACAAAGAAAAATTTGAACTAAAATCAGGTGGAGTATACCTTTTTGGTTTCCTTCTTTCCTGGACCGATGTCCTCAATACTGGAGTATGGGGATCTTCTTCTTCTGATTCATTCTCTTTTGTAGAGTTTGATTCATCATCCTTTAAATCAAACTCTATTTTCTCTGGTTCTTCGTTAGTTGGTAGGACATCCTGTTTGACAACATCTTTTATTTCTCTAAATACCACATCTCGACTATACACAACCTTCTTGGTTTCTTGGTTCTAAAGCTTATACCCTTTGAGACCATATTTATACACAATAAAGATACACTTTTTAGCCTTCTTATGTAGCTTACTCCTATTTTCCTTTGGAATGTGAACATAGGCCTCACAACCAAATACCTTGAGATGTGTGAGAGAGGGTTTCTTACCCGTCCATACCTCATGTGGAGTCTTGTAATCTAGTGTTGATGAGGGTGATCGATTGACCATGTAACATGGAGTACCCACTGCCTCTGCCCAAAATTATTTCCCTAACCCGACACCACTGAGCATGTACCTTGCTTTTTCCATCAACATCATGTTCATCCTTTCTGCAACTCCATTCTAATGAGGTGTATATGGAGTATTATTCTGCCTTGCTATACCACACTTCTTACATAATTCTTCAAATTCATTGCCACAGAACTCTCCACCATTATCCACCCTCAACACCTTCATTATTTTCTTTGTTTGATTCTCAACAAGAGCCTTAAACTCTTTAAACCTGTCAAAGAATTCAGATTTCTTCTCGAGGAAATATATCCAAGTATTCCTTGAGAAGTCATCTATAAAAGAGACATAGTACACATATTTTCCCAATAATGGAACTGACATAGGTCCAAACACATCACTGTGCACTAGTTGTAAAATCTTGTCCACCCTCATTGCACCATAGGGGAATCTTACCCAATTCTGCTTCCCATATACACAATGTTCACAGAAATCAAAATCTAGAGAGCAGTTAGATATACCTTAGACCATACCTTTACTGTGTAGCAGTTGAAAACCCTTCTCTCCGATATTCCCTAGTCTTTGATGCCACAACATAACCTTTTCTCCAGAGATTATAGGAGTTCTTTCTTCTTCAACTCCAATATCAGGAACAATGGAACTATTACACCCATCACTAATAATGCTTCCTTGTAGCTTATACAAAGTTCTATATTCATTCACACCATACATTGTTTACAATACAATATACATATAGGATCCAGTGGCATCCAAAACCCTAATCCAATCACCTGAATTAGTTAACAACCCTAATTCCTTAATCGAAAATAGAAAACCATTGGCGAAAAACCATGTGCCAAAAAACTGCCCATAACTGGACACGAAAACTGAGGACCGCCCAAAAATGGACCCAAAAACCAAGGAAATTTTTTTCGGGGGCGTTGCCCCGTAACCCCTGCGCAAAAGGTATATTCCCCCTTGCAACCCCTCGAGGGTNCCCTCTCTTACCCCCCCGCGTTTCCGAAGCAACGTAGACACTAATTCTAATTGTGCAAAGAATATAACACATATCCAACAATATATATCAAAGAATAATTGCAAAATGCAAACATACATAAAACAATTACAGTGTACTCAACTATCTAATTGTAATACGAATTAGCTAAGAAAACACACAAAATGAAATTACTCAGAATAACACAAGAAAACCATAAAAGAAATCAATACCTATTCTGTTGGAGTTGGCCTTGTCCTCATAGAACAAAGCTATGGGTTGGACTACAACACGAGTAGAGTTAAATCAATAGTTCACTTGATTTATGCAAACATATATATCTCAACAATTGAAAACATATATATCTCAACAATTGATAATTATATTAAGTTTATCAGAGTCATGCTCTTCAAAATATGCAAATGTTTAGTCCCCTTTCTTAGAGGCACGAGTATTCTTTTTATACAACCTTGTCTTAACAACTAATTTAAAAATAGTTAATAAAAACATGCTTGAAAATAAGAGATTTTCAAGTAATTTCAAAAAAGAGATCAAACTAAAATTCAAGACAATAACTAATTTGCCAAAATAAAGCCTAGAATATCGACAAATCCATATGTAGCCATCACATCTTCAAATAGTGTTGTCTTGGCCATGTAATTGTTTTGCAAAAAGGAATGTATGACATGGTTATGCAACAACTTGCAATATGATTCACAACAACATGTGTGATCTGTAGCACATAGGTATGTGGAAAATGGATCTGCAATAATCTCCCAACTTATTCATTATTCAATGTTTAACATAAAATCAAATGAAATGTTAAGATATGCAATGTGAAAGTACCTTGAGCTTAAATATTGACTTGAGAAACAAAAGGATGAATACAAAGGTTAAGGGTTAGGCAAAAGGGTTTGTGAATAAGGGAAAAAAGTGTCAAAAATTGGCCAAAACCACTCATCATCGTTTAAGGCACATAATGGAAAATATGAGTTCTTGAGTTGACATTTTGTAATGGACACTTTCTTTCCCATGACCCCCCTTTCATCTTACGCTCTTGTGGAATCATATCCCCCTTGTGATCCCTTCAACCATCTTGTTATGTTATATATTATATTCCATAATTAACTTTTTACATAACATATATCCCATTGTGATACTCTACCACATGATCCATAGAAACTATATTTAAGGCATATATATGCCTATTCATTCTCTAGTTAAACCTTGTCCTTGATATTTACACTAGGAATTCATACAAAACACATGTACAAAATTTATGTTGCAAGGTCATTTATTTAAGCTCACATGGCTTGAAACCTATGGATTAACCATGCATTTACAATGTATATGTAAGATAATCAAATACCTTTTGTTGTTTCCTAAACTAGCACCCTAGTGGAAAGTCCAACCACATGTGCTACCTTGGGCCAATAAGAAGGGAATTGCACCACTATCACAATATTCCCTTCACTTTAGGCCAACTCCAATGGCCAAGCGGGGGTATCCCTGTCTATCAATGATAGACATATGAGTAAGCCTCTTTAATGAATTAATACCATGCAATCTTATGATTTAATTCAAAGAATACACAATATATATGACTATGTAAAGCACAAGTATTACAACAAGTGATTAAATGCATTAAGATAACAATGCAAGATCAATAGCATAAAACCACTAACTATCCACTTAAGAGAAAAAGAGTTAAGAGCGGGTGGATGTGTGCCAAATTTTATGGAAAGATAAACAATAAACACAACTTCATATTTTCATTAAGATGATTATCATTCCTATAAATGAAACTTAGAATACGCTATTTGACATAAACCACTTTAAGCTACTTTGGAGCACTAGGAATGAAACCAGCTAGCATAAATTGATGGTGCAATCTATGCTTTAGGTGTCAATAAATCATATTATGAATTACAAACTAACTTAAGGTGGTCCCACACTTATAAATATGTTTTTATGAGGAATAAACACATAATTCTAGATTTAGAGTGAAGAGTAAACCATCCAAGAGAGAAATTTTCCACTTATATGCTAGTAGTCTTGGACGTTTTAGCTAGGGATTGAGATATGCAACAAATAAATAGACCAAAAATGTTAGAATCAAGCTCACAATAGCTATATCAATGAAATACAATACAACTTGAGAGAAAAGAGTGAATTCCCCCTTAGGTTATCCAACATTAGCACTTAAAATTCACCCAAATAACCTAAAAATAAATGATATGCAATTATAAGAAATTTGAAGATGAAATTCGCCACTAGAAATGTAAGATAAAATTGTAGAAATATTCTAGATAATGAAAATAGAAAACAGGTCTAAGAGTAAATGAACTTTTAAGCATAAACCCTAGTTCTAGGGTTTCCTCAAATTTGATTTTTATTTATGTTATTCTATTTCCAAATTTGAGAAAGCCTTTGAAATCAATCCAAAACAAGATAAATAAATCCTCTAAGCACAATGTTATAGGGATGATTTTCCTCTTTAGGGTTTATAGATAAGAAATGAAGCACAAACCCTTGAAAAACTAGTCTAGGAAAAAGAATAAACAATGAAAATTTCACTAGACCAGTAATGGAATCCAAATTATTATTTTTTCTTTGATTTTCCATTAGATTTATTTATGAAACAAAAATAAAAGATTCAAATTTTTGGGTTTTATGGTTGGTTGTTGGGAGAAGACAAGTGCCTTATTCCAACTAGGGCTTATGGGGTCAAGAAGTATGTCCCTCTTAGAATTAATGTATCTTATCTTAATAAATTAGGGCTAAGGGACTAGAACCCTAGGGGTAAAATAATCTCCTATATAATCAAGATAAGGTATGTATACCAAGGCCCTAAAAGAAGGGGTTCCTAAAGGAATCACCTTCAACAACAAGATCAACTATAGCTTGATAAAAATACTAAATACCCTTCCTAGGGATCCAAAGGAAAAACAAAGTAAGGAATTAAACACTTACCAAACTAACAAAGGAAGAAGGAAGGAATTTACCCTAAGACATGTTCCCTCCAAGTGGTAGTCTTATCCTTCAAATGGATCTATCTTGAAAGCTTGTAGTAGTTTTGAGATAACACAAAAATCTTTAATGCACCAAAAATAAACCAAGAGAGAAGGGCTCCAAGAATTGACACCAAAACCTCAATAGGTAGATCTTCAACAAAATTGTATTCTCAAAGAAGTAGCCAATGACAACAACGAATTGCAATGAGTGGAGGAGCCTATATTTATAAAGGATGCTTCATCATCCTTCTCATTTGATATTATTTTTATCTCCTTAGATCTATCCCAAGAGAACTACAAAAATGATGACTTCTAAGTAACTAAAAGAGACCAAGTCAAGAAATACACAAAGTACAATGAAGAGGTGCCACATGTACAATATTCCCCCCATGGCAGTGGGACGTCTCCATCGACGAGGGAAGAATATGATTCAAAGGTGTAACATTTAGCCTCCAAGTGGATATATCCATAATAAACTCCTCAAAGTAAGCAATGAAAACCTCCTAGATCTCCTCCAAGGTGGATGTGTAGCTCTCCAAGGGTGGATAACCCCCAATAGATGCATAAACAAATGGGCTATGTGGCCTCAAGATATATGTTTCTCTCCAACATGGGCACATATCAACAATGAACTCCCCAAATAAGCCAAATTCTCAAGCAAAGGATGTGGGGTGTTCCTCCAACGAGTTGTCAAAATTGCGACAAAAATGTTCTCGTGACAGATTTTAAAATAACCATAATTGTGTCAATTTTTTCCTAATTTTCTATTATGACAACATTTTGGAAATACCATGGCCATTCTGCATCTAATGAAATTGATTTGGAGGAATTCTAGGCACTCTATCAAAATATAACTTCTCCTAAAGCTAGGTCACCCTCAAAATATGTAATGCAATCCAATATATAGGGTTTGGAACTCCATAAATCTTTTCCAAGGTGAGATGTCCCATCAACAAGCATGATACAATGTGCAAAGTAACCTACAAAGTGGATTTGATCCTCAAATAAAACAAGTGGATCCATGATGCAAGGCCTCAACATGTGGAATGTGAATAACATTCAACCATCTCCATGAAAAGAAGGGATGGACCTGCTAAAATTAGCTCCAACGGTCATATGTGAGGTATCCAAGGTAAAAGAACATCCTCACATCATGCAAGAAACCTCCACAAACCATGGAAGTATTCTTTCCAATTCAAAATGTGTCCACACATGACAAAGAAACTAGTAGAATATAAGTCCTCCAAAGGGGTTGACGCTCAAATCAAGTGAAAAATGCCTCCAAATGCATGAATGAAGATATCACTCAAGGATCTAGGGTGTGGCATGTTAAGAGGGGACCCATGCATGTATAAATATCCCCAAAGTTATTCGATCGATGTGACCAATGCCTTGGGATCCATGAACTACCACAAGATTTGTGAAATTGCCTCAAGAAAAGTGAAACTAAATGAGCAATTATAGAGTCATCTTCAAAAGTCCATGGCCAAAGTGTGACAAATACATAAAGTGTATCCATAATTAGGCATAAATAAGTTTCCTCCCATAGGCATGTTAAACTTTACAATGTGAGTGACACTTTACAAAAAGTGAAGAGAGAAATCCTAGAGGTTCTATAGGTCATGTGTCCTAGTATATCCATCCCAAGACCCTCACGCCTACCGAAGCCATACATGACCAACTTGGGATCAATTTAATGATCTGCAAGGGATATTCAACCAAGACACAAGAGAAATTGCTATCTTGAAATGTGGACTAAGAGGATGAGCCATAACCAACCACAAAGGGTCTAAAGCTACCATCTAGGTGAAAACACTTTTACATAGATCATCTGAGCATGGTTCACTACAATACAAGAGTACAAAAGGGTCACACTTTTGGCTGATCAATGATGCAATAGTACAAAGCATCATGATGGAACAAATGATCATGGTACTCTAAGCTCTAACATCATCAAGATATGCACATTATCTTCTCATATGGTAGGTCACATCCAATGAAAAAATATGAGGTGCAATAAAGTGAATCTAAGGTGTAACACGTTCCAAGGGTTAAAAATAGGGTATTTCATGGATGGAAACGATCACATGAATCACATGGATCAAATAGAACGTCATTATATGTATTATTGTGGAATATCCATTTCCCTAATGGAAGCGACTCGAAGGAAGACATAACAAACATGGATGCTAACATAAATCACAAATCCCCAATCAAAAATAATTCTGGAAGAGGCAATTGGAGAAAAATGACATGAAAGGTTCAAGGGAATTCTCAATGGAAGGTGATCCCATCAAGAAGCATCACGGTCATCCTTGGGAACTAGCCTAGAGTAATCCATTGTATGTTGTCTAAGAAACAATATTTGTTATATTCCAATGGAAGAAGTTTGATGTAGAAAAAAAATCCTCACATGTTCAAGAACATCATCGGCGAGAAACATGGAAGAGTCACTAGGCACTGGAATAAGGAATAAGATTGGTGAGATCCCAATGGATGTGTTCTTGATGATGAAATAAAGGGTATGATGAGAAAGATGGACAAGAAAGTTAAGGATACATATTTCAAGATTTGGTCATTTATAAGAGATATTGCTTATGCATGATTTTATTATAACCCAATGACTAATAGTACAATAAGAGTAACAAGAGGTTTATAAGTGCAACAAGATAAAAGTGGTTTCTATTGGGAAGGAAGCATCAACATTAGAAATAATAAGGAGAAGAAACCCAAAAGTTGATGGAAGAAAACCAATCATCAGAAAAGTATGGGACTCAACTGGAAGAACTACATTGTGATATGAGGAAACTCACCTTGGGAAACTAAGGCCAATCATTAGTTCTTGTATAGTGTTCATGAGAGTCTAGTGTGGCTCTTTTAGATAGGGTGCTCAAAATAACCACAAAAGTATTAGAAATGATCAATCACTATAAAATAAATATATGAAGAGTAAAACTAATGAAGAAAAGGGGCATCAGGAAAATACAAGCAAGATTTTTTTTCTAAGGAAAAAACTGTATTTTAAATTCCAAGCATAAATGAAAGAAACATTTTGTACTGACTCTAGGGAATAGCCAAAATAACTCATATTGAGTATGCATATGAAAAAGATACTAAGGTGTCACTTCCTATTCCACATATTATAAAAAAAATAGTTGTCCTTCAAATTTGAAAAAAGTAGTTGTCCTTCAAATTTGTTTGCTATATCGGTCCCATGGATTTCAACAAGAAAGGACCATGTCCTACTTCTATGATTCTATGAAAAGTTCAGACAATGTCCTTATGAACTTACAACTAGTGAAATAAACCTTTCTTCATAACATATGTAGTCAATGAAAAGATCATGTTATAGGTGTAACCTTAATCCATATTTCAGTTTTGTAATGTTGACGTTGCTAAAATAAAAGCAAGAATATACTAGAAGAAACCCGATGAAGTCAAACTAGAAAATTTGGATAAAATCTTCAAGTAGGATTGAAAAGGTAGACATTTCTTTTAAGCACTAATCAAGAGAAAAGAAAGAAACAAAATGTTAAAAGGTAGACATTTATTTTAAGCACTAATCTTGAGAAAATAAAGAAACACAATGTTAAGAAGCATGCATAATGGTGGATATGACCCAAAATATCTTATTAGTAGGGAAAATCAATAAATGCAACAAATAAGGGTATAATAGTGAAACAAATAGTCGTTTTTTCAAATCACAATAGGAAAAGAGTGGAAGAAGATCCAAGAAGAGGAATGCACAAACAAAACAGAGAGAAAAAGACAAAATACTGTAAATGAATAGGGACGATGGTGATTTTTGATACAAGAAATGGAGTCGATGAAGAGGTGGTATAGAGGAATTTCAAAAGATAAATGATAATCAAAGAAAGAATCAAGGCTATATTAGGGAATTTACCATGCTGGATGTGTCCCAAAGACCACCATAATACCTGATATTATGTATGCAATAGTAAGAGCATATGAACTGAAAGAAAGAATGATATGGGAGTTGAGTTCATGAACACCAATATAAATATGTGCATAGATGATAATGTAGGTTTCAAAATCCCATGCGGTATAGACTTTTGGAATAAAAATCTCTTTAAAAAAAGAGTTAGATCCTACATAGTGTGGTTACATGGTAAACTAGAAGCTTAGACACACACAAGAGAAAATAAACCATTATATGATAATGAGAAGTTGAAGTATCAACACTAGCAATATTATAAAGTAGTTTGGCCAATGCATCATTATACTTATTATGAAGAGTTATGTATGATGACAATGGAATCAAATGGGCCCAAATAATTGAGGACAAACTGTACTTTTAGATCATGAAGGTAAGCGATTGAATCCATTAGATTTTTATGTGTATAGTTACCTATTTTGGTTAGTAGTTGCACTATTGAGGTCAATGAGTATTAGGGTCAATGTGACAAATATATATTTTTATACCCCATCACTACACTAGATTGTAGGAAAAATACCTAGATCAATTATATCAGGATACAAAAGATGATGTAATCACATGGTACAGGTGGATAGATGATCTGGATTGTATGGAGAATGTAATGAAAGATACGAATATGAATGGAAGTGCACACATGGAAACATTGTAGGGATCACAATAATACAATGAGAAATATATTATATTAATAAATGAAATAAGAAAAGACTATGAAATGCAAAGTAATACGAACTAGCTAGAATGGTGGTAGCTTATCTTTGAAGAGAGAGGTGTCGACTATGCTCATTTGTAAGAGATAATTACAAGAGGCCAAAATTGAATTTTAACATAAATAATAAACCCTAAGTATCCAAATCCCTAACCCTAGGAGATAAAGCACCAAAAGAATTACGAGCCCCAAGGTGGTTAGTTATTACATCAACTTCACGGGGGCACACATTTTGCATACAATATCCATTTGGGGTGCATAATAGCTTGTTGGAAATATCTAATTAAGAAGTATAATTGGTGGCAGGCTTAGGCATTCCATGGATACTCTAGGCCTCCAAATGGCCAAAAAACATTGTTTAAGGCCTCAAAATGACCCTAGAAGTTTAGGACATGGAAAAATATAGATAAAAAATTGCTAAGATGTAGAACCCTATTGAGTTAGTAGAAGAGGTGGGTGGCCACTGATGTCCACCTGGATCATAATCCCCTCCCTTAGGAAGCAATGATCCCCATTGTGTCAAGTTCCCTCATTAGATGGGGACACTTTTTCCGAATTTGGTTCTTGGTGAGCCACTTGCCTTGGTGAAGCTGTCCAACTTTGACAACTCAATAGAGTTGTATGTTCTACTGGTGGGTTCCCTTTGTGTTGGTGTCCATGATATGATCCATTATATCCCGCTCAATGCAATGAATATTGATTTCTATAGGGTCCAAATTATCAACCACCTCCAAGGTGTCCAATAGGGGTGGAGAATATGGTCGAAGCAACTCCACATTAAATATTGGGTGCAAGCCAAGGAAAGGGGGAACACTCAATTCAAAAGTATTCTCCCCCGCAACCTTTTTGATGGTGTAAGACTCATATTGGAGTGGTTTGAGCTTCCCTTGGGGGCTTGTGAGGTGATCTTTATGCAAATGCAACCACACCTTATCACCAACCTGAATCTTGTGTGGAAGCTGATGCTGGTCATATCGATGCTTGTACTTGGCATTGGATTTTTGTAGGATATCATGAACCTATTGTTGAATGTTCTAGATTTACTCAAAAAACTTGGATGCTTTATATACCTTGGTTTGAGCATGGAAGGACTCTTTCTGATAAGATGTAATGGGCAAAGCTACATCAATGGGGGCCAATGGTTGGAACCCTAAGCACATTTGAAAAGGGTTGTGGCCAATAGAGGTATGAAGGGCTCTATTGTAGCTATGTTGAACATATGGGAGGCTATCATCCCATGTACATGGATTCTTGGAGTTGTACATGTGCATGATACACACAACCATCATATTGGCCGCTTCTATTTTTCCATCTATCTAGGGGTAGAAGGCAACCGATTTGGTTAGCTTGGTGTCCATTAGAGACCATAGGTTGGACAATAAGGTATTGAGGAACCTATTGTCCCTATATGAAATAATGGTCTGTGGTTGCCCAAAATGAACCCAAACACACTCAAAGAAGATCTTAGTAGTGGCTTCAGTTGTGATACTTTTCTTACATAGTGCCAAAATGGCTATCTTAAGGAACCGATCGACAACCATAAAGATGAAATCATTACCATTCTTGGTGGAGGGAGAACCTGACATGTAATCTATGGAGTTTTACTCCTAAGTCTTATATGGGGTAGGTAGAGGAGTGTACAACCATTTCTTCTTAATGGAAAGTTTAGCAATGGCATGAAAAATGCATGATTTGATATACCTATTAATGTCCCGTCAGATTTCTGTACAGTAGAAATACTTCTGAAGTATTGCTGCTATCTTCTCCATATGAAGTTCCCTACCACCTGACTATAATGTGCCTCTTAAATTAGTATTGCAAACTCGCTTGAAGGAACACAAAGATGGCCTAGACAGTACAAAAGTGCATCCTATAGGTGAAAGTCTTGAACCTTTTTACATGTGCTAGTGTTTGATATGTAACAATGAAGTTAGGATCACTATCATACAATTAGTGCCACCCGAGGTATTGTGCCCACAAGAGTTAAGAATTGTCGTTAGTGCCACAACCACGGGTCGGTTGAGGCAGTTTTCAACATGGTTTGTGATTCCCTTCTTGTACTTAATATTCAAGTGTAATTGTTGTAAGTACATGGACCACTTTTGATGGTAGTCATTTTGTAACTTTCCTTGTGTCTTCATGAATTACAAAGGTTTGTGATTAGTGTGGATGATTGTTTTGTTTCCTATAATATAATTCTTTCACTATCGGGATGCCTGCAGAATGGAGTACATCTCGTTGTCATAGGTGGGACACCTACAAACAATATCAGAGAGTGTCTCACTGTGATAGGCCACTAGATTTCCATGCCTAGTGAGGACTGTATTGATAAAATAATCATATGCATCTATCTCAATATTGAATGCTTATTGTAGGTTTTGCATACTGAGGACCAATTCCAAGTAGAGGTGGTGTTTCATATCCTCGAATTATTTATGTTGTGACCTTGACAAGAAAAAACTTCACTTTATCTCCACCATTGTCACTTGGCTTAAGGGACAAGTGATATGACAGAACCCCAACACGAACCTGCGATAGAAGTTGGTAATGTCCAAGAAGCCATGGAGTTTTGTTAGAGTCGTTGGGGTTGGCCAATCACAAATGATTTGGATCTTGGTTGTGTCCACATGCACCCCATGTTCATCCATGATGTATCTTAGATATTGAATTATTTGCATGCCAAATGAGCATTTCTCCATATTGGCATTAAAATTGTGCCGCCATAGAGTGCCAAGGATATGCTAAATGTGGTGCAAATGTTTTGTCCAATTTCTATTGAAGATAAAAACGTCATCTAAATATACGACCATAATTGAGTTTATGAATGGATGCAAGATATCATCCATCATCCTCATAAATGTTGTTGGAGCATTAGTCATGCTCCAAAATGCATGACCAAGCACTCGAAAAGGCCTTCGTTAGATTTGAAGGTGGTCTTCCATACATCGATTTGTTCAATCAAGACCTTGTGGTAGTCTGACTTAAGATTAATGTTACTAAAGAACTTGGAATGTTTAAGCTGATCAAGAATATCATCAATTCAGGGGATCGATATCAGTTCTTAACAATGATCTTGTTTAGTTCTCCATAATCAATACATAGTTGCCATGTCCCATCCTTCTTCTGCACTAATACAATTGGGATCCTACAAGGCAAGGAGCTTGGTTGAATGTAGACGCTGATCCATTTTTTTGACCAGTCTAGTATTATTATGTAGTTACTATTAGGATTTATTTTACACTTTTCTTAGCCTACTTTTCTCTTTTCTTTTACATCCAAAAATTTCCAAGCACTTAGTTGTTTTCCGAAAATGCAGATGCAAAGTTGCATAACAATTCTTAGAATCTTTTTTAATTACCCAGGTCCACAACCTCGCACTCACCAAAACACTTTACTTTGTTTCCTCTTCCATTTTCTTTTGGTACTTAGTCAATTTCGAGCGATGCAGATGCAAATCTATTTACCATCCCTTAACTCTTTCTTAGGTCTCCACCTTCGCAAGTTCATAGGTCCACATTCACTTTCCACTGTTCACTTCTTTTCATACTTGGCCATAGAGCGGATTTCCTTAATCCATATCACTTTCCCATTGCTAGTAGGTCTGCACATCTGTAAGTATGCATTTCTCCCAAAACTTAACCATATTAGCAATTTCAATGCGGACATTGCCACCCTTTCCCAAAGATGGTTTCACAAGCATTTATGTCCGCAACTCTACAACTCCTTGTTATATCTTTAGCATTTCCATACATCATATTACACCTCCATACTTAACACTTTTCGTCCATCATACTTGGCATCAAATCACTTTTTGTCGTCAAATTAATTACCCCTTCCACATCATTCGCCACTCGTAAAAGCACAATGTTGTTAGTAATGCACAATTCATCGATTAAGGGTCACAAGAAATCCAAGTCCCATGACAACTGATTACATTTAAAGCATGATCTATGGTCGATTCAGTTACCAAGGTAGTACGTAGTGTAATTTAAATAAAATAAAAATGCCAACCTGTAAGTATTGACAGTAGTGCCACCTTTGTAAAAAGAAGAAAATATGTCAAGTACGAAGAAGGAAGTATTGTTTGGAGATACATAAAACACATTGGGTCACAAAGATCAACATTTCCAGTGGTCTAGGGCATACAAGTACTACAAGTCTCTTCCTCCAGATGAGAAGAAGATGAACCTAATCTGGACCTCAGGAATACTATTGGTAGGATGTGTTCCAGAAGTAACTGATTTGAAAGAGATTGTTCCATGGTGTGTAGATAAATTTGTTTCCGAACAAAGAATAATTCAAATGCAAGGTCATCAACCCTTTTCTCTAGCTCCTTCAACATTTTCTAAAATGTTACGACTCCTTGCACCAACTATATGATTCAAGAGAGAGGAACCTGATGAATTTTTGAAGCAACACAAGGGAGGGAATAGATTGTTGAGAAACTATTAGGAAGATCCAACATGTAATCCTCGTACTTCTAGAATCAAGGTAAATTTTCTGAAATACCCTTACAAAGAATTTGCTTGGCTATTTACCCTCATTCTTGGTTTGGAATCTACTATGTTTGTAACAAGAAATGTTATATATGCCATGCATTATGCCCTGCATGAAAAAGCTATCATCGATTGGGGTTATCTCATCTCAAGTGAAATTTCTTTCCAACTGAATAACCTCAAAAGACCCATAAATATTATATGAATGCTTACCTCATTTTCGCCATTGCTTATGGCCATGTTTTTGAAGAATTACCTTGGGAAAAGCACACAGATTTTAAGTTAGAACCAGTTAATGGGTGGTATTCAATTTTATACAAACATACCAATACAATTTCTACCCAGTTCACAAGAATTTCATCTCAGAGTTCAAAAAGTTAATATTCAGACAAAGCACATCAGAGCTATCCTTAGAGGCAACTTCCTTCCTCACTGGAAAAGGGATTTATGAGTTTTCTGAAGAATTCACTGTAATTAGAATATTTGGTAATAAGGAGAAACCTTTCCTTTTACCATTTTATACATCATATAAATTATTTATTAGAGAAGTTTGTAGACAATACAAAACTTGGGCCCATTTCTTCAAAAGGAAAAGACAATTTATACCCCTACCATGGAAAATTGGGGATTGCATTGTTAAACATATAACTCACCTAAATTAGTTGGTGGGACATCATGAGTAGATCGGTTTTAAGGAATCCTGTTAAGAACCAAATATCAATATAGCATAGAAAACTCTCAGAATAAGTAATCAACTCCTTGAAAACGAGATAATTTCAGATAATAAGCCTCTTCAAGGGGGCAACCTCCTTTTACCCCACATAAATGTTCAAGTACAAGATGAATCCAAATGAAAATGTATCCTTGGTATATATAGTAGACTAGGAGGTAGAATTACAACTAATGGAATAAATCCGACATTAATAAAATAACATTACTAATGTAATATGCCCTAATTAAGGGGTAATGAGCATATATTAGGGCTTAACATGCCCCTCCCCTTGAGACAAGTGTTGTCCGCAATGCTTGAGTAATTTTGGATGCTTCTGTATAAAAGACTCATCTTCCCAAGTGGAATCTTCAGCCTGTAGTTTACTCCATTTAATGAGATACTCTGAAATGGATCTATTCCTTAGCTGGCAAATTCTTGTGTCAGTGATGGCTTCAAGCTCCAATATGATTTTTCCTTCCTCGTCAAGTTCTAGAAATATAGTTTAAACTGGGATCTTGTCGCCTATAAACTTCTTTAAGCATGAAACATGGAAAACTGGGTGTACTCGTGAAGATGCAGGCAACTCCAATTTGTATGCCATAGTACCAATCTTTTGCAACATCTTATAAGGGCCATAGTACTTTGGTGATAATTTATTATCCTTCTTGGCTTGCTTGAGGGACATCTGTTTGTATGGTTGTAGTCTTAAAAACACCTGATCTCCTACTTCAAAACTTCTTTCACTACGATGTTGATCTGCTTGTTGTTTCATGCGATTCTGTGCCATGGTCAGGTTGTCCTTTAAGATTTGGAGAACTTGTTGTTGATGCTTGATGTGATCTTCCACTGCTTGAACCTTAGATTTTTTTTTTAGAGAAGAAGTGATGGAAGGAGGGTGGTATCCATAGAGTTCCATAAATGGTGTCATTTTTGTTGCAGTATGAAAGGAAGTGTTATACCACCATTCTGCCAAGAGTAACGAAGGTAGCCTTCCAGAAATTTGTTCACTATCTCAGTTTGTCCATCAGATTAAGGATGATAGGATGCGCTATGAGCCAATTGAGTACCCAAACAAGAAAATAATTTTGTCCAAAAATGTCCAGTGAAGATGGGATCTCTGTCACTTACAATAATCTTTGGGCTACCATGTAGCTTTTGAACCATCTCCATGAATGCGGTGGCAACTATACTAGCTTTGAAGGGATGAGAGAGTGCAAAAAAGTGTGTGTACTTGGCCAGTCTATCAACAATCACCATGATGACACTCTTTCCTTCAGACTTCGGTAACCCTGTGATGAAATCCATGGAAACCTCCTCCCAGTGCTGACTTAGGATGGCTAATGGTTGTAAAAGACCTGGGGTCTTAATTATTTCCACCTTATTTTGTTGGCAAACCAAACATTCTACCACAAACCTTTGAACATCAGTTTTAAGGTCATCCCCAAAAAAATCCTTCTTCACTCTATGGTAGGTTTTCAAAAATCTCGAGTGCCCTCCTACTGGAGAGGTATGCAATTCCAATAGTACCTTTTGTTTGAGCTGGGAGTTCTTACAAAAATATAAGCGATCTTTGTACCATAGTGAATCATTTTTCCATCTAAAAGTATTTGATGCATTGGAATCCTGCTACAACTTTTGAATGAGAGTCCACACTTTTTCATCATTCTTCCATTCATCTCTTGCTTCTATTGTCCAATCAGGTTGGATGATTGAGATAACATAGAGAAAGGCCTCAACATCTTCATCCTTTCTTGAGAGTGCATTTGCCACAACATTTTGCTTCCCCTTTTTATAGATGATTTCAAAATCATAACCCAATATCT
>JASDQU010737143.1:202038-227252 GCA_032191745.1 Picea mariana | reverse complement strand
AAAAAAAAAACAAAGAAGCCGACGACCATGAAGGACAAAGAATGGGAGGTTCTTGACAAAAAGGCACTAGGAACGATACAGTTGTGCCTAGCAACGTCGGTTGCTTTCAATATTTCGAAAGAAAAATAATGGAGGATTTGATGAAGGCACTGGCTAGACCATATGAAAAACCCTCGACCTCCAACAAGGTATTTCTAATGAAGCAATTATTTAATATGAAGATGTAAGAAGGTGGGTCTGTTGTAGATCATTTAAATGAATTTAATACAATTACTAATAAGCTAAGTTCTATAAAAGTGACCTTTGAAGATGAGGTTAGGTCTCTTCTAATCTTGTGCTCATTTCCAGAAAGATGGAATGACTTGGTCATGGATGTAAGTAACTCTCTCTCTGGTTCAAACACTCTGAAATTTGATGATGTTGTTAGTGTTATCCTTAGCGAGGAAATGCGATGGAAAATCACAGGTGCGACATCGAGTAAAGCATTGACTGTGGAGAATAGGGGAAGACAAAAGGATAGAGGAAAGGGCTCAGGGAACTGTGAGAATTATAGGAAGGGAAGATCCAAATCCAGACTAGGAAAGATAAAGTGTTGGAATTGTGGGAAGAAAGGACATCTGAATAAAGATTGCAGAGCTCCAAAGAAACAATGTTAGGGACCTAACCTCCCTAACCCCTGAAGTAGGTAGAATAATTTATTTCCATGTAATAAAGGCTGATGTTAATAAGGCCTAGCAATAAGGAAGAATAAGTCAAATGTTAATAAGGCCTAGCAATAAGGAAGAATAAGTCAAATGTAAGAAGACCTAATAGAAGCTTCTGCTTCTAGAAGGATCTTCCTCTAGATTGTTCTTTTGGGTAGATAAATTTAGTATAAAGAGGAGTAGAGGGTATGATAAGTTTTGTCTTGAGAATTATTGTAATAGAGCACTGGTCTACTAGAGGTTTCCCCCTCGAAGAGGCAAGTGAATATTGTTTCCAAGCAATAAAGGTATTATTTTGGTGTTGTGGTTTCATCTGTTGTGTTGTTCCATTGTTATTATCTACAATATTTATGTTTTCAACTATTATAATATATCTGGTACCTTACAAGTGGTATCATAGTACTTTCCTTGGAAGAACATTGTGGGTTATTTTTTCCAGGGTAGAGACGTATTCCAACGTCTTAAAGCTACAAAGATCCGTCGTTCGATGCATAAATACGTGGTCAGGGAAGCATACACGCATGAACTACACATGGTACTTAAGTGCACACTGGTGGTCACCATTGTAACCCCTGTTGGTACCCCTTTGAGTGGTCAGACAAAACATATATACAAATCGACCTAGATATCCTGAATCCCTCCATAGATAAACCAAGTGGCTACTTGATTGTTGTGGTTCCATAGAGAACAACACTCAGAAAGATACTCTCTAGTACCTAGGTAGTCGGGTAGTACGAATAAGGACATGATCTAGCCTCCTTAGTTGGTGCCCTGAGATATTGGACCGAGTACTACTATTGGACCCTTCATGTATATCAGAGAGCTATAGCATAGGGAAAACCGTTGTCTTTAGAAACCCTGAATACCCTAACCCTTGGAACAAAAACATACACAGAACAAACAAGATCTATTGTCATGCACCTGTTAAGAATTTGGGCCTTTCAACATTGCAATATTATTCAGATTGGAGTATAACTCCACATGAGTAAAAAAAAATGAGTATAGTGGTCCCATCGACATAGTTATTTGGGACCTATCCCATTGGATTCCTCTCTTCGCCTTGATTCCCGTGGTACCTATCATTTTTAATACAATTTTTTTTTGTGGACCCGACCCCTTTTCCGACACCCTTATTTGGCCCCTATCCTATTGTATTCCCCTTTATTCCCTAATCGCAATGGTACCTATCACTTGACACCCTTCTTATCATTGGTCCCACTCACCCCTCCCTACTCCCCGCTTTCTCCCCTATCCCATTTGCCTGACCATTTTTCCAAATGGCCACCACCCACACCCAAGAAATCAATGCATTGGTTTTTGACAACCTCTAGAATAAGGAGGGCATCAAGAATATCAATGCCAGCATTAGCTCACTCAATTCCGTTGTTCAAATCCTCCAGGACCAATGTGCCCACATCAAAGACATCAAATACATCAAACAAATCAAAGCCACACTTGATTAATTCATGTATCGTTCCCCGAACCCTTCCTCTTATGAACAACCATCTTATCAAGAAGACCATGGATCTTCCCATTACCAAGGTCCTCATACTACCCACCTTTATTGAGACCTATGCCTTCCTAGAATTGAGGTCAATGAATTTGATGGCTCAGATCCCACAGGCTGGGTCACTCAAATGGAACATTATTTCTCTTTGCATGGAATTAGTGATTATTTAGCCAGGCTTCATTATGGTATCCTACATCTAGATATGGAACACTAGAAATGGTGTAAAAAGGCCCTCCAAGGGTATGTTGCTTGGACACAGTTTGTTGCAGAGATTTATGACCGTTTTGACTCAAACACCCACCATTTATGTCATTTGACCAAGTTGAAGCAGTTTGGGGCAGTGGAAGAGTTTATTGCAACATTTGAGCACTTGGATTTCAGAACGAAGGGCATGTCAGATGATTTATTCATGGAATGCTTCATTAGTGGCCTAAATGATGAAATTCATGTCCATGTTCTCATGGCGCACCCCCAGACTTGGTTGGAAGCTACTCAATGAGGCAAGGAAGCACACCAGATTGTCTCCTCCCAGATCCACAAACCATCATTTTCTCCTCGCCCTAAACCCACCAATTTCACCCCTCCTGCAAATCCCCTCAAGATCCAGAAATTAACCAGGGCCGAAATGGATGAACGCCAACTCAAGGGTCTTTGTTATAATTGTGATGACACATATTTTTTGGGGAACAAGTGTAAGGAACAAAATCTTTTTATGGCCATGACTGAGGATGTTCTAAAAAAGAGGTCATTGTTTCATCTGTGGCTGAGCTACCACCACCATTTGATCTGACCCCACCCTCTGATCCACCAGAATTTGAACCAGTGATTTCACTTAATTCCCTCACTGGATTCTCTACTCCCTAGACCCTCAAATTAATTGGTTACATTAAAGATAGAAAAGTCATCATCCTTGTGGACAGTGGTAGCACCCATAATTTTATTCATCACCGCATTGCCCAAGAAGTCCATTGTTACATCTGTGTTGTCAATAATTTTCAAATCATGATTTCCAATGGAGGTTTCATGAAATGTGCGGGACGATGTGAAAATGTGCGGCTCCAAATTGGTTAATATCACTTGAAATCCCATATGTTTGCTATAGACATGGGTGGTTGTGACATTGTTCTTGGGGCCAAATGGTTACACACTCTCAACCCCATTCTCATGGATTTTAAGGAATTAACCATGAAATTCCAACATGAGGGACAACAATATAACTTCCAAGGAATCACAACAGGCTCCCTTGAGATCATTAGTTCCCATCGTATGGAAAAGCTCCTAAAAAAGGGTCATTCCAGAATTATTTCCCAGTTGCACTCCATTTATGCTGTTGAGATACCCTCTGTGCATCTCTACTTCCAATCTATCCTCTCTCACCACCAAGTTGTTCTTACCATTCCCAAAGAAATCCCCCCTTCCCATGGAGTCCATGATCATTCCATTCCTCTCATACTGGGCAGTCTTCCTCCCAATGTTCACCCTTATCATCATCCCTTTTCCCATAAGAATTAAATTGAGAAAATTGTTCATGAATTGGTAGAAGCGTGTTCTATCTGTCCTAGTACCAACCCCTATTCTTCCCCTATCGTCATGGTACTCAAGAAAGAAGGTACTTGGTGCATGTGTCCTAATTTTCGTGCCCTCAACAAACTCACAATCAAAGAAAAATTCCCCATTCCTGTCATAGATGGCCTCTTGGATGAATTGAGTGGTTCTTAGTACTTCAACAAACTTGATCTACGTTCTGGCTACAACCAGATCCGTATGGAAGAAGAAGACATTCTCAAGACTACATTTCGAACTTATGAGGGTCACTATGAGTTCTTGGTAATGCCTTTTGGCTCATGTAATGATCCCTCCACTTTCCAAAGTCTTATGAATCATGTCTTCCATCCTTTTCTCCATCATTTTGTCTTATTTTTCTTTCATGTTATTCTCATCTATAGTAAAAATTGGACATCCCATCTCTCCCATGTGGATCAAGTCCTCCATCTACTCTCTAAGCACCAACGTTTCCTCAAATAATATAAATGTGCCTTTGGAGCCTCATAAGTGGAGTACCTGGGTCATATTGTCGGCAAGGATGGTGTACGAGTGAATCCTAAGAAAATTGAAGCTATGCAGGATTGGCCTCTCCCTAAAACTCTTAAGATATTGTATGGTTTTTTGGGTTTAACGGGCTATTATTGGAAGTTTGTTCAGAATTATGGAAAAATTGCAGCTCCTCTCACTTCTATCCTTAAAAAGAATGCTTTCACTTGGACTCTAGTTGTTGATCACTCCTTCTAAGCCTTGAAATATTCTATGTGCTCTACCCCTGTCCTAGCACTTCCAGACTTCACAAAGAATTTCATACTGGAATGTGATGCATCCGGGAAAGTAATTGGGGTCATTCTCATGCAAGATGGTAGGCCTTTGGCCTTCACTAGCAAACAAATTTCAGAGATACATTTGGGCCAATCCATTTATGAAAAGGAAATGTTAGCTATTCTGCATGTTGTGGATCTTTGGAATCCCTATTTATTGGGACAACGCTTCCAAATTAAAATTGATCATCAGAGTCTCAAGTATTTTAAGAAACAATGAATTTCATCATCGGAGCAACACAAATGGGTGACCAAGCTATTTGAATATGATTATGAGATCATTTACAAGAAGGGAAAGGAAAATGTAGTTGTGGATGGTCTTTCCCAGAAGTATGAAGGAGATGGGTCCCTTTTCTCCCTCTCATTCATTGTACCAGATTGGCTCCAAGTTGCTCGTCAGAAATGGATGCAAGACCCCAAAATTTCTAGCATGATCCACCAATTGCAACATAATTCTCTAGCTTCTCTAGGGTACTCTTGGCACAATGAAGAGATTCTCTACAAAGTCCGTTTTGTATTTATGTAAGAAATCAAAACTTAAATCCATAGAACTTTATGAACTTCATGCTTCCCCCACAACTAGGCATTCAGGGTTTAGCAAAACCTTTGAACGAGTCAAACATTCTTTTCTCTGGGATGGTATGAAACAAGACATCCACACCTTTGTGGCTAAATGTGAGGTCTATCAATGAAACAAGGGAGAAACAGTCAAAGCTCTAGGCACACTCCAAACTCTTTTGGGCATAAGTCAGTCATCATGGTGGTCATCGATCGCCTTTCCAAATATGCTCATTTTTGTGCTCTTCAACACCCATTCACAACATCCATAGTGGATCAAATATTCATAGATAACATCTTCAAGCTTCATGGCATGCCTAATTCTATTGTCTCTGACAGAGATCCCACTTTCACCAACAATTTTTGGCAAGAGTTGTTCAAACTATAGGGCACCCAATTGCATCTCAACACCAACTATCACCCCAAGAAGGATGGCCAAACTAAAGTTTTCAACAAGTGTTTGGAAACATATTTGAGGTGTTTTTCATATGAGAGGAAAAATCAGTGGGCTTAGTGGTTACCCCTAGATGAATGGTGGTACAACACATCTTACCATACAACTACTCACATGACTCCTTTTGAAGCAATATATGACCAAAATCCACCATCGATACTCTCATACATGCCAGGGGTTTCGAAGGTTCAAGTGGTTGACAAAAATATTACAGTCCGAGAGTCTATTCTTCGTGCCCTCAAAGAAAATTTGGTCATGGCTTAGAATCACATGAAGCAACAAGCAGATCAAGATCATTTTGAACGTCACGTTGCTGAAGGGGACCATGGGTTTATTCAACTGCAACCTTATAAGAAGACTTCACTCAAAGTTGAACACTGTCAGAAACTTACTCCCAAATTTTATGGTTCTTATATCATGCTCAAGTGAGTGGGATCGGTTGCCTACCAGTTAGCTCTACCAAGTCATTCTAAGCTCCATCCTATTTTTCATGTCTCCTACTTAAAGAAGGTGATTGGAACTAAGTTCCAAACACAAACTAGTCTCCCTGAGTTGGATGAAGAAGGTTCCATCTGGTTGTAGCCAGAAGTAGTCTTGAACCAACGAGAGCTTTGTCTCTGTTAGCGCACCATCAAGGAAATGTTAGTCTAGTGGAAAGATACAACTCCAGAAAATGCCACCTTGGAGCCNAAGGTTCCATCTGGTTGTAGCCAGAAGTAGTCTTGAACCAACGAGAGCTTTGTCTCTGTTAGCGCACCATCAATGAAATGTTAGTCTAGTGGAAAGATACAACTCCAGAAAATGCCACCTTGGAGCCAACCACCATTCAACATTTTCCTCATCTCAAGCCTTGAGGACAAGGTTGTTCTTGAAGGGGGAGGGCATGCTAGGGACCTAACCTCCCTAATCCCTCACATAGGTAGAATAATATATTTCCATGTAATAAAGACCGATATTAACAAGGCCTAGCAATAAGGAAGAATATGTCAAATGTAATATGACCTAATGGAAGCTTCCACTTCTAGAATGATCTTCCTATAGATTGTTCTTTTGGGTAGATATGTTTAGTATAAATAGGAGTAGAGGGTATGATAAGTTTTATCTTGAGAATTATTGTAATAAAGCTCTACTCCGCTGGAGGTTTCCCCCTCGAAGAGGCAAGTGAACATTATTTCCAAGCAATAAAGGTATTATTTTAGTGTTGTGGTTTCATCTATTGTGTTGTTTTGCTGTTATTCTCTACAATATTTCTGTTTTCAACTATTATAATAGATTTGGTACCTTACAAACAAAGAGATGGAAAACATGAGAAAAATCAGGAAGAAAATGTAACAGGTGATGTGTTACACGATGATTTGATTCTTTCTTTAAATAATACTTCCAAGTCTTGAGTAGTAGAGCCACGAGCTTCATTTCATGCCACACCTCATAGGAAATATTTTCAAGATTATGTTCAAGGTGATTTTGGATAGGTTTATTTAAGTGATGATGAACCATGTCAAATTGTTGGAATGGGTAAGGTAAAAATAAAGTAAAAGAATGGAAACCAATGGTTACCGAAAGAGGTGAGACATATACTAGATTTGAGAAGAAATATAATTTCAACAGGGCATTTCGTAAGTGAAGGCTGTATATCTATATTTACATAGAAGGCATGGAAGGTGACTAAAGGATCACTGGTAATGGAAAAATGAGAGAAGGTAGGTACATTGTATTTATGTATTGTTAATGCCAAAATTTCTATCTATTTAGCTTCTACATGAGTGGATACAACACTGTGGAATCATAGGCCTGGACACATGAGTGAGAAGGGGATGCAGATACTTTGCAAAAGGAATTTGTTGCCAAATATTAAACAAGTTGATTTGGATTTCTATTAGCATTGTTTTTATGGAAAACATAAGAGAGTCAAGTTTCTCAGAGTCAGAAAAGAAAAGAAGAGTGAAAAGTTGGAGATTGTGCATATAGATGTATGGGGAGTAGCTCATGTATCATCTCTTGGTGTCTCTCATTATTATGTTACTTTTATTGATGATTCAACTAATAGGCGAAACTTGGGTTTATTGCATTCGACAAAAATCTAATGTTTTTGATACTTTTAAGAAATGGAAAGCTTTGGTTGAGAATGAGACAAGAAATGGGTTGAGGTGTCTCAGATCAGACAATGAAGGTGAATACTGCAATGAGGAATTTGATAATTACTGTTCATCACATGGGATTCATATAGAAAAAACAGTTCCAGGAATACCACAAGAAAATGGTGTGTCAGAAAGGATGAATAGGACAATCATGGAATGTTCAAGGAGTATGTGATTGCATGTTGGGTTGCCCTTACAGTTATGTGCAGATGTTGTAGATACTACTATTTACTTAATAAACAAAGGACCTTCAAGTTCTTTGGATGATGGAATTCTAGAGGAGGCATGGATAGGTAAAAAGGTAAACTATTCATTTCTGAAGACTTTCGATTGTGAAGCATTTGTCCATATTGATAAATAAAATAGAAAAAAGCTTGAAGAAAAATCCAAGAAGTGTACCTTTATTGGATATGGTGTTAATGATTTTGGTTATTGCTTATGGGATTATGAAAATAAAAAAAATCATCAGGAGTAGAGATGTCATATTCAATGAGAAGTTCATGTACAAAGATCACTTGCAGGGAAGGAAACAAGAAGAAGAAAAACCAGAATATAGAGTGCTCGATGAGATCACTGAAAAAGAAAAGCCAATGGTAGTAGAAAATCAAAATGTACAACAACATGAGCAACATGTACCTCAAAATCCTGCAAATTTTGTTAGAATATCTACCAGGTTAAGTAGACCCCTTGAATGATACTCTCCTTCAGTGTATTATTTATTGTTGACAGATTTTGGTGAACCATAAATTTATGAAGAGACAATGTAGGTAGACATTAAAAAGAAGTGGGAGCAAGGCATGAAAGAGGAAATAGATTCCTTGGTAAATAAACAGACTTTGGACTTGGTTCAATTGTGTGTGAGAAAAAGAGCATTGCAGAATAAATGGGTTTACAGATTGAAGGAAGAAGATGGAGGCAAAAAGTGGTACAAGGCTAGACTTGTTGTAAAGGGGTTTTCACAGAAGGAAGGCATAGATTTTGATCAAATATTTTTTCCTGTTGTTAAAATGAATTCAATTAGGACTATTTGAAGCCTTGTGGTAGTAGAATATTTGCATATTGAACAATTAGTTGTAAAAACAAACTTTCTCCATGGGGATTTGGAAGAAGAAATTTATATGCAGCGACTATAGGGGTATGAGGTCAAAGGGAATGAGAATTTGGTATGCATGTTGAGGAAGAGACTGTATGGTCTAAAGCAAGCTCCAAGGCAGTGATATTTGAAGTTTGACATGTTTATGACATAACAAGTTTATAGCATATATAATTCTAATCATTGTGTTTATTTTAAGAGGCTACAAAATGGAAGCTATATTATCTTGCTATTGTATGTATATGGCATGCTTCTTGAAGGGTCTAATATGAAGGACATAAATGTTCTCAAGAAGAAATTAGCTAATTCATTTGCGATGAAGGATTTGGGTGCTGCAAAGAAAATCCTTGGTATGAGAATAACAAGAGACAAGAAAAATCGCAAATATACATTGTCTCGGGGTGAGTACATAGAGAAGGTGTTGGAGAGGTTTAGAATGCAGAATGAAAAACCAGTTAGTACACCTTTGGCCAGCCATTTATAATGAACCAAGGGAATGTGTCCCAAGACGCAGGAGCAGATAGAATACATGTCCAAGGTCCCTTATTCATCAACAGTTGGCAGCTTGATGTATGCAATGGTGTGGACAAGACTAGATATTGCACATGCAATGGAAGTTGTGAGTAGGTATATGGACAATCCAGGTAAAGAACATTAGGAGGCAATAAAGTGGATTCTCATGTATTTTAGAGTTACTAGTGCTCATGCATTATGTTTTGGAGGTTTAGACTCTGTTCTACAGGGATATGTTGATTCATATATGATAGATGATAAAGATAGAAGGAGGATAACCATTGGGTATGATTTTACTATAGGTGGAACAATAGTAAGGTTTGTTCATTTAAGTTTCTGTGGTGATAATTATGTTCAGAATTTGTCGGAAGATCCACAGTGTTGATGACATCTTGTCGTCGACGTTTCGGATCCATAGCAGGATCCATCATCAGGACAAAAAAGTCTGAGAAAAATGTAAGAGAAGAGCCTTTATTAAATAGTGATGAGGCGGGTGAAAGAACTACGTTTGGCTGAGTGAAACCCTCGTTTTTAGGAGAAAATTAGGGTTGACCAGAGGTTTTAAAAAATAATATTAATTTAATGTTGATTAAGGGCTAGATTAAGGTTAAATTCATGATGAAACCCTACTATTGAGGAAGTTCATAAAAACTTAAGTTGATGTTAGTTTTTGTCAATATTAATGCTGTGTTAATTATAGGTTAAATTAAAGAGGTAAATCCTAGGATTGAGGAATTTTTGTGTTAATAATATTAATCTTAAGTTGGTTTAACAAATTATAAGCTAATTTCTAGGTTTAAATTATTAATATTTAAAATAAGGTTAATAAAAGGCTAAAAATAGGTTCAAAATATTAAGGTTAAATTATTTTATGTTCAAAAAAGGGCTAAATATAGGGTTCACTGAAGAGTGAATTAGAATTAGTTTAATTTTTACAATGGAATTATTAAGGTTTTAAAATAATAATAATGTTAATAAAGTAAGTCAAGGGGATTATTAGGTTAATGTCGGTTTAGAAGATTAGGTTAAGTTCAGGAGAAAGAGGGTGTTGATCAAATTAATATATGTGAATGTTAATAAAAGGGGCATTAATACTATTAATGATGTTAATAGGTTTTATATCATTTAGGTTGGTATTATGTTAGTTTAATAGTATTAAGTCAAAGGGTTATTAGGTTTTTTTAAGGTCGGTTTAGAAGATTAGGTTTAAGTCAGGAACATAGGGTGTTAATCATTTTAATATAAGTTAATGTTAGCAAGAAGGTTGGCATTAATACTATTACCCTTCCTGCGTTTAATGCCAACCTTCTTGCTAACATTAACTTATATTAAAATGATTAACACCCTATGTTCCTGACTTAAACCTAATCTTCTAAACCGACCTTAAAAAAAAACCTAATAACCCCTTTGACTTAATACTATTAAACTAACATAATACCAACCTAAATGATATAAAACCTATTAACATCATTAATAGTATTAATGCCCCTTTTATTAACATTAACATATATTAATTTGATCAACACCCTCTTTCTCCTGAACTTAACCTAATCTTCTAAACCGACATTAACCTAATAATCCCCTTGAATTACTTTATTAACATTATTATTATTTTAAAACCTTAATAATTCCATTGGAAAAATTAAACTAATTCTAATTCACTCTTCAGTCAACCCTATATTTAGCCCTTTTTTGAACATAAAATAATTTAACCTTAATATTTTGAACCTATTTTTAGCCTTTTATTAACCTTATTTTAAATATTAATAATTTAAACCTAGAAATTAGCTTATAATTTGTTAAACCAACTTAAGATTAATATTATTAACACAAAAATTCCTCAATCCTAGGATTTACCTCTTTAATTTAACCTATAATTAACACAGCATTAATATTGACAAAAACTAACATCAACTTAAGTTTTTATGAACTTCCTCAATACTAGGGTTTCATCATGAATTTAACCTTAATCTAGCCCTTAATCAACATTAAATTAATATTATTTTTTAAAACCTCTGGTCAACCCTAATTTTCTCCTAAAAACGAGGGTTTCACTCAGCCAAACATAGTTCTTTCACCCGCCTCATCACTATTTAATAAAGGCTCTTCTCTTACATTTTTCTCAGACTTTTTTGTCCTGATGATGGATCCTGCTATGGATCCGAAACGTCGACGACAAGATGTCATCAACACTGTGGATCTTCCGACAAATTCTGGAAATAGTAAGGTTGTTGCACTTTCAACAATGAAAGAATAATATGTTGCTGCTACAGAGGCTAGTAAAGACATGATTTGGTTATAGAGGTTTATGGAGGAACTGGGAAATAAGAAGGAGAATAACAAGTTGTACTATGACAACGAGAGTGTCATTCATCTTGAAAAGAACTTATCCTTCCATTATAAGACTAGGCATATATAACTCAGTCACCATTTCATAGATCCGTCTTGGAAGATGGACAATTGAAGTTGGAAAATATACATACTAGTTGGAATCCTGTAGACATGTTAACAAAGGTAGTAACCAGGGAGAAACTAAGTTCCTGCTCAGTTTCAGTTGGCCTTCAAGAATGAAGGTGAAGATGAGAAATTTTCCATGTCCAAGGTGGAACATAGTCTAATAGGTACACCAATAGTGGAGTTGTTGTGATTAGTCTCCAAGTGGGAGATTGTTGGTTGTGGAGATTGATTATATTCCTTATTCATAGGTTTTTTTTAGTCATGTTTGGATCCCATTTCCTAATGGGGGGTGTGGGGGGGATTCCCACCCCACTATTATCACCAGGAGGGGGGGATCTACAATTACCGGAGCTCTCCCCTGGCGGGGCTTTAGGGGTAATGCCCCTGAAGCGAATTTTTGGGAAAAATTCCCTTGTAAAAATATTATAATTTCGTAGTCAATCCGGACCGTTCATTATAAGGTTACATATCTGATAATATAAGTTATGTTAGGAATTTTTTCCCTAGAAGGAAACCCTATTTTTGTATGAGGGCATTGTATTACAGCTGTGTATGAGAGTGAATATTGTATTTTGAGAGAGGAGACGGTGAGAGAAAGAAGAAGAATTTACAACAGGTGTGTTGTAGGCTTTATCCCTTCATTTGATGGATAATAATAAAGGAAGGACCTGGCATTTTCTCTGGTGGATGTAGCCCACATTGGGTGAACCACGTATATATATGTCTCTATTGTATTGTGTATCTTCTTGTGTTTTATTTCCGCATTTTTTTTTTTAATTTTATTGCTCCGCGATCCTATTTTTCTAACACACATAATATTATCAATAATTTGAGCTTTGGCATAAGTCCACCTTAGTTGTTTGAGATAATCTTGGGGAGCACATTCTTTAATATGTTAACAATTATCTTTGTCAAAATTTTATAGTAGGAGTTACATAGTGATATTGGATGGAACATAGAGAAAGAAGACATGCTAGACTCTTTTGGAATAAGAGCCAAAAGAGAGGAATTTATGTTTCCATCAAATTTGAAAGATTTTTGTACATAATGCAACATTCTTTTTAGATCTAATTTTATATATGACAACAAGATCTATAAAAATGGATTTTAAATCCGTTAGGGCTTAGGGCTTTGTTAGGGGCCGAACCCCAAATTGCGTTGATGATTTCAGGTTCCTCTATGGCTCTTGTTAACTCAACATTTTCCTCTTGGGAGACAATGGAAATAATATTTTCTAACTTAGCTTCTATGATAGATGGATCATCCCTCCCTTGCATTGTTTACTGTTGGGCCCTAAGTTTGATGCCTTTTTCACTATCAATAATTCCCTTTTTTGACCTTTTACTCCTCCATTTCACCTTCTTATTATCTCATTTTTATATACTACTCATGCTTTTCCAAGAATAAATTGCAACGAGCTTTACAAGGTACTAAGTTGTCTATTTTTCATGATTTTCCTTATTTTTGATGAACAAATAGAATTGGAATCTGTTTTACTAATGACAATGAAAAAAGTTGAGGATCCTCTAACCAAAACACGCAGATCTGATAACCATTCGTGGGTTGGCATACCAACACTCCCTTAGATTGAAATCCCCCACATGAGTTTTGTTCATAGGCCCCACCAAATGGTTTGATACCTTTTGAACTAGCTCCAGACTTGACAAGGAAGGTGTTATCTCTTGGTCAAACTCAGAGTCAATCATTTTATTAAAAGAAGTGTTCCAGCATGGATGATCCTGTCCTTAGGATGAAAATGATAATTTCATACATTCCATGTCATAAAATTATTAAATGAAAATGATAAGCATTCTATTCTCCTCCCGTGAAAAGACAAATTTAGGTTGAGGCACTTATCCTTTGCTCTTGAATTTAGTATCAATTCATTGTATTAGTTTTGCAAATCCATGAAATAGGGGATTGAGTAGATCTCATGAAACACTCTTTCTTCAGTTTATATATGATATATATATGAAGAATAGGCTAGTCGAAGGGATGATAGATAGAAAGAGAGGATAACAAACTATGAGCATAAACATTGTATACGTTTGAATATAATTATGGTAATACAAAGACAATTAATATTTTAAATCATTGTGTGATCATTTCTTAGTTTTGTAGCTTCCTTTTGCAATGTATGCAAGATAGGAAACCCCCCCTACACTGGTATACATTGCATTGCATTACTTAGTTATTTTTCTGTCATTTACTCTTCAAATTTAGTTTCTTTCACATGTTATTTAATTTATCCTTTCATTTCTTGTTATGCAATATTTCAATTTAGTGTGATGTATGATTTCAAGTTATATAAAAATATCCATTTATAACTGTTATTGAACAAATTTCTCATAAAGTATTGCAGGAACATTCTGTAGAGTGAAAGACTATGATCAATCGTTTTTATAATTTCAATTCCAATACTTTGATATATTTTTGTATCACAATTTGATTCATATTGAGTCTTTACATTAATGCATGTGTGGTGGGTTTCCTAATTCACCAACAATGAAATGCTGATCTATGGAAAGTTGGAAAGTTTGAGACTAGTAAAGAGATAAATTGGTGACAACAAGATCCCAACAGTAAGATCAATGGCCAAGTACATGATCATCACCAAGAGTCATCGAATTAGCCTTTAATTTCATGCAAATGTGTTTTACTTATGCAAGTTTATTTCCTCTATGCAAGTAGATATAAACTATAAATGATCTAATTCTGCACATACAATGCTTGCATTTCACAAGTTTACAAATTCTGGTTGATAATTTAATGTAACATATTTTATGCATATAAATTACCTCACAGTTTTGGTGCCATTATCGAGGAAATTCTAGAAGGATCAGGTCATCGATAGTTTGTTTTTATTTTAGCACAATTTATATTTTTCTTGTATATGATTTCTTTTGGTGCTAACATTCTAGATACAATGGATTAGAGATGGTATGATGAGAGGTAAGAACCTGCATATCCACTATAGTGGGTACTCTCTTTCGATGAATATAAAGTATGTTAGTACTGTATGAATATATGTATATATCCTAGAGGTAGATTTACAAGTGGAATAGGAAGAACTACTCCATCCACTGATCCACCCACCACTCCATCGATTCCAACTCGTGGTGCAGTAAGAGCCACTCCATCCACTAATCCATTTGTAGGTAGAATCACAAGAGGAGGACAATCAAGAAGAATTGTGGTTTCTCAAGTAAAAGGCAAAGCCAAATGAGAAGGAAACTCCAAAGGAAAAGCTTCGAAAATATCTCATCCCCAGGGTGGTAGGAGCGAGTGTGGTTATATTTTGCCCAGGAGGGAACAAAGAGCTCCCATTATACTGAAATATAGGACTCATCACAAACAACTAGGAATAGTTCTATATTCTCCTCCAAGGCCTCCAATTGAACAAGGCTCGGGGAATAAACTTTTGTTGATCCTCAAATGTGTTAAGTCTTTTATAAAATCTCCTTCTTGTAATTTCCTTTTTCCATACTTCGAAAATTTTCAAATTGTCATGGGTTCATTATGAACCTTTTCTTCAAGTCCAAACTACCGTGACCTCCAAAATACACCATCGTGTTCCACCACCTTCATTTTTTACCCATACTTAGAAGAATTTTTCTAAACATTCCACCACGGGTCTAAGGCATATACCTGATTTTCTTGTCTATCACCGTGACTTGTCTATACGGTCGATTATTCATACTTAGACCATTTTATAAAAATTTCACTGTGCTTCATGAGATGTTATGTTGCCTCTCTTCCATACCCACTGACCCGCCATACTTCATTACCTTCGCGGGGTCTCAACACTTAGTCAAATTTTTAAACTTCACCGCGGGCTGTGGTAATTTCACAGTTCTTCTATTTCATACCCCCGATCCTCTCCATCTGACATATTCCTTATACTTATTCAATTATTCAAAATCCCACAGTGGGTTCATGCTCATTTCATTATTCCCCCACATACTCTTGATTCCACTCCCCCACGGTAACCCATGTCTTATCGTATCACTCTCCCAATGTGCATTTAATGCAATCTCATGAAAATGACAAGTGGTTTAAGTATTAAAAGGTCGTTATTAAGGGAAATATTCTAGAGACAATCCTTCATATATTTAAAATTTAATTCGTGTTAACAATCTTTTTGAAGAAGAGCCTCAAAGAATATTATGGTAAGAAGGTTTTCATTGGTAATAACATTCTAAAAGAGACTATACATTAATCTGCCAACTTGATTAAGCATGACAACTAGGATAAAAGAACAATTCTGTGGAGATACCATAAACACATTTAGATGGGAAGATCAAAGGTTTTAGTGGTTAAGAGCATACAAGTATTACTCCTCATTGCCGCTTCCAAAGATGAGTTCAAACTAGATTTGAATGTCAGGAATTGCTCCGGTAGGCTGCATCGTAGAAGTTTATGATTTTAAAGAGTTAATTTCACGGTGCATTGACAAATTTGATAAGAACCAGAGAATAATCTAGCTACAAGAAGAATCCATCACAGTAAGTAAAATAGTCATCTTTCATAGTCTTCTATTCTTTATACTTCTCGTTCAAAAATCATCCAGTTGTGGATTTTCAGTTTTCTAAGAACCCATAACCGATCTTTGACCATCTCCTTTTTCTTCTTTCAGGTCCAACCTTGTTCCACTTTCTTTTATGGTCCATAGGAGCCCCATCCTAGTCCATTTGTACAAAAAAAAACTTTTAAATTTATTGAAAACAAACTATTATATTTTGAAACTCCCAAGAGAACTAGTTCAAGGTGAAACTTTAATGATTTCTCAAACTCTGAGTTTATGAGCACGAGATTTTTGAAGTTCATCTATCATATTCATTTCTATTTTGAATGAAATACTCTTTTAAAGTTCTCTGTATTGTGGACTCATACCTTTTTGTCTTATGAACGTGAGGAATATCTTGCTTTCATATTATGGTTTCTTTATTGCTGTATAATACTCTGTATATATTTTATTTCAGTCATTAAAATATTCTTGGTCCCTTCTCTAAGGAAATTTTTATGTGAATATTCTTTTATACTTGGTTAGTATTTTTGTATTTTGTTTTAAACAATAAATATTGGGGTTTACTATTTATCATTCCCCTATAGAATATCAAACTATATCTTTCAGACAATAACATAGGAGTACCACCTCTATAAAAACACAGGTGGATATTTTATCCTCGTGAGGTTGTTGTTGGGATTGCGAACAATCTGAACATCAACATTTTTGGCGACCATACGGAGGATAAAAAAAAGTTGGTTTCACAGATGAGAATCTTAATGACTCAAACAGAACCTAATAAATATTAGTTATGAGTTGGTCTCAAAAATCAAAGAAGTTTGTTGCATCAATTATATAATTTAGTGTTGACAACAACAAAAAGTCGTGAAGAACATGAAATATTGTGTGTTGGAGGCACGCTGAAGCAGAGAAGTAAGGCGTTTTTGGGAAAGTAAGGCATGCACAAGGAAAGCGACAGCTGGAATGAAGAACAACACACACGCATGTAGAAGAAGACCTAACGACAATAGGGTTAGGGTTTTGGTAATTCATTGTAAACAGCTGAAGAGCCTGGGATGTATAAATATAGATACTTAGGTATCATAGGGGTTGGCCTAAGAGAGTTTTTGTTGCTATTGTAGTTATGCATGAGTTGATGCGATATGCAATGTTTGGCTGTATGATCTATTTTGTATACGTTGTTGAGCTAGAGGAGATGAGGGAAGGTAGATCTAGAGGGTTAGATTGCAGTCTGTGGAGCCTGGTGCGATTTAGTCCGCCTCATATAGATCTTACTCGAATGAGAAGAGTTGTAAGCTCACGATGTGTAGGAACATAACGACTATAATAAAAGAGCCAAGAAACAAATCTTTGTGGACGTAGCCCAGGAGGGGGTGAACCACAATAACTTTTGTGTTATGTGTTGAATTCATGCATATCTATATTTTCTTCAGTAGTAATTACTATGTTGAGCGAATGAGTTAGTATATTGCCTGTTTAATTACCGTGGCGATATTGAGGGAATAACTATTAGAGTTACTGCATAATCATGAATAAAAGTGTGTTGCTTTTACAAGTTATATTAATGGATCAATGGTTATCTCTCACATATCATACTCAATCCTAGGATGTAAACACCTGAGTCTTACAACCGCCCATTAAAGCTATCTGGGGTGAGACTGCACAACGCATCCTATGCATTGTGTTGCCTTCTGGTTTACCAGGAGGGCTGATAGTTTTAGAGGCTTTGTTGGAAACCTGAATAGACATGAAACCTAGGTCAATACAACCTCAGACAACATAGAAGGAGAGGTAGGAGTAACCAACAAAAGGTTCAGTTTTCGTTGGTAGGAACAAGTGAGGGATGATTAGATGAGATGAGTTGAACACCTGTCGAAAGAAGATCAAGAAAATATTAGGGAAGTGAGCAAAGAGCCACCAAAAGGGGATGCTGAGACCATGGAATCATACAAAAGCATAGATAGAAAGCTGGTTGAGAAAAAAAGAGCTAGATTTTTCACAGAAAGACAATAGAAACCCTAGAGTAACACCCCACAAATATCTTGAGAAATACGTGTTTACTGATTTACACAAAGTCTTTTTCTGCGATTTTCCACACTTATTGCAAGAGTGGATACTAAGGTTGAAGGATAACCACGCAACGAAATGGATTCGACAACTAGATTGGACCCCAATGCAGATTGAGTAGTTACAACAGGTGAATAACAAGTTCACCCGTGCAATCAATTTTTGGCTTGACAATATTGTAGTAGGGTTTATAATAGAGTTTGCAGTCAACACAATGAAGTCGTACAATGCATCAGATCAAGAGTTCCTACGAGGACCCCAAGGAAGGTACATTCGATTGCTGTATACTTCGATTAAGATATTTCTATATTACAAAGGTGTAATGACAATGGAGTCAGACAACTAATCTTCCTTGCGTGCATGGGGGAAGGGGAGAAGCATTGATAGAGAAAGGAGAAATGGAAGTTGAAAAGGATAAGGGAAAGAAGGAGGAACCATTGGACCCGATCATGATGGATGACGACCAGATATGGTGGATCTTGGAGACAACTAGAAAGATGCGTAGTGAAGCACCCTAACAATACAAGGTGAATACCAAGAAGAGAGATATAGCTGCGAGGGAAGGCTTAGCGAGTGATGAGGAAGAGGTAGAGGATCTCTGGGCTATGGAGTAGATTGAGAAAATCCTGCACGCAACATATGAGACGAAGACAAGAGGCCCAAGAGCGGGAGGAGAAGGCAACCATCCTATCCATATCAATGTCAGTGTGGAACCCATAAACCCATGTGCAGCTTGTTATCACATGAACTTGTCAGAGTCCCGTGAGTTTGTGGTTTCTACCTAAGTTTGTAGTTTTTCCCTGTCTCTATCCTTTTCATAGGCTGAGTCTTGAAGTTTTTCCCCCTTCGTCCGATAAAACCATTTTCTGTTTGCCCCTGTTCATTTGTGCGCCCTGGTCTCCCTGTTTTCTCAACTTGCAGCCAACAGTCCAAATCCAAAATGCCACACATCAATAGATCCTCAGCTTCGAAGGTTTTGATTAGAGGGAAATGTGGTTTGAGAATTGAAATTCACGAAGGCTGATTCACGAAGTAGATCTTAGCCATTGATTCAAAGAGGGAAGATACGATCCATCGATCTAAAAAGCTAGAGCTAGGTCGTTGATCAGGAAGCCTGATCTCATATCACAAGATCAACAGTCACGCTCCATTGTGGGGTCAAAAGGTGCGCATGTTTTAAAATTTCAAGGGTGGACCACAATCAGAACCGTGGTTTTTGGAAATGGACGCGTGGCGGTTCATGGTGAATTACAGGGACAAAAGTGGTTTTCTTCAAACCACCCTTGGTCACACCCGCAATCACACAATTGCATAGGGTCATGGCCCTAGGTCACATTGAAGATGGAGTGATGGATAGGAGTTGCTCCAAAGACTGAAAGCATTCGTATTGGTGACAGAAGAAGATCTGCTTGGCCTCATGACATCAATATTGACTCGAAAAATTCGTATGGCACCGCCTGGAAACATTCATGAGTGTCAGGCCCTATCTTGATCCCAATGAAGGTAGTTATTGAATATTGGGGGTGGCAGTTGAGACCTCTTCTCATCCCATAAATGTAAAGCGTTGCAGAGCACAACCATGAAGGCACACTGACGATCCAAAGCTTCCTTATGGGAAATTTTTCCTGTAAAGCACACAACTGTGCCTAGCTCGCGTTTGACATGAGAAAACCTGCATAATCTAATAGAGAAGGTGCCGACTGAAGGTTTTGAAGGCAATGGTCTGATCACACTCCCGGTGGTTGCAACATTTTTGGGTATTTATAGACAGTGTTGATATTTTGTTAAGGTCGAATGATTGAGCTAGGCTCCCGACTATTGTAATATTTTTATGAAGAACACTAGTTCTCTGGTTATGTATTTTTTTTTTGAGACATATTGGCTAATCTAAGTCAGCTTTCTTGCTCCATCTTATTTGCCTCTGATACTGAGAGAGTTCATGAATGAATTATTCACATGAATTGTTGTAACTGCATTATGATGAATATTATATTATAGTTTCGTTATAATTTCTTTCAGTTTCTTTGAGATTTGAATTCAAGAGGATCTTGCGTTTAAGTTTTTCCTCCTTAGGCTACTGGAAGACCTGATGTCCACAAAAGGCCTCTACACTCTCCTCACCAAAGTCTTCCCTCTATTCACCCTTACTCCAACTTACTGACTGAAGTTGATTCCAGACCTCAATTTCTTATGCATGCTAGTCCATATTTATGAGTTATAACGTTATTATCATTGAGTCCTCCCCAATTGATCACCTAAAACTCATTTACATTTACTGTATAAACTGATGGGTACTAGGCTTACCTTATATGCAATATGAAGGTTAATTTTAGTCCTAACACGACTAATACACCAAAGTGAACACCACCATTTAGACAACTGAAGTTTAGAGGAAGTCCAACAAAAGGATGTGCATCTACAAAAGAAACAACAACTGGAGGAGCCAGTTCAAGTAGCACTAGTAAGGTATCTACACCGTGCGGAGGTAGTAGTCCATCATTCATAATGGCATGACACGATCCCACCATCAGGTTACCCAAATTTTTAGGAGAAGCAGTAGAATACCCTGAGAAGCATTTGTTCATTTGTGCAAAGATCTGAGAAGCAAAACATATCACTAATAAAGATACCAAACTTGCGCAGCTAGCTATTATGCTAAGAGACTGCGCACTAGACTGGTACATGAGTTTAGACACAAACAATGCCCCTGGGATGACAAGGACACTGTTAGACATTAAGAAGTTTCTTATAAATGAGTTCCAAAAGCCGAGATCAAAGGATCAGTACATGAATGAGATGATCGAAATAAGATAGAAACCAGGAGAGTCCGTATGGGAGATTGACTAGAGATTCAAATTACTGAAGGGGAAGTTCAAGTATCTCATGATCGAGATGCAACATCGACACCTGTTTTTCAATTCACTACTCACACACTTAAAGTATCCACTGTGACAATAGAAGTTCCAGACGTAGGAAGAGGCTCTGCAAGAAACCCTACAATTGGAAGAGAACTAATATGAACAGACATACCCAACTATTGAAGAAATGAAGGAGGATTTAAAGAACTTAACATTTCAGCTGAACCAGAATAATAACAAGGAAAAACGAGAAGCCGTTTGGTGTACCACATGCAGGACGAAAGGACACCACAAGAATGAATTTTGAACGTTCACACAATATATGGCAGTAGGAATGCCAAATTCGTTGCCAACAGGAGGACTATGGTGCAAAATCTGTAAGAAACCAGGTCACGACCCTTATCACTGCACGATGATGAAAAAATACCAGACAGTCCCGAAGAGCTCATATTTCACTTTTTGCAAGTCAGTAGGTCATGATGACAAATATTATAGAACTATGGAGCTGATGCGAGAAAGGAAATCTGACGCATATAGACTGTAGGCAGAAATGATGACTGGGAAAGAAGCACCACAGTTCAATCAAGTTCCAACTCTATACAATACTGCGCAACAACAATACAATATTGCGGAACAACCATACAACAATGCATAACCGCAGTACAACATGGCACAACCTCAGTAAAATACCGCACAGTATAATCATGTGCCTAAGTATAACGCACTGAAAGGAGATCGAGCAGGCTATAGAGGTGAAGTACGAGCAAGAGGAGGTTTCAGATGAGGTAGAGAACGAGTGGTATGTCACAATTGTCAACAACCAGGACATTATGCAAGGGAATGTCTACTTCCACCAGCAAATTGTATGTACTGTCGTGCATCAGACCATGATACAGAGGAATGTCCAACACTGTTAGTAAAGATCAGGAAAAGAGGAACCAGAACAAGTATAATGTTCAATGGATTTCAGTCGAAGCAAGGAAGGAAGGTTGAAACATCAATATTGTTACTCGCGGAGGAGCTAAAACAGGAAATGACACAGCTCAACAAGAGCCAGTACAAAACCAGTGGGTAAAGAAGAACTCCGAACCAAGGAAGCAGTTCGACGTACAAAAGGAGAAGGAGATATTTAAAGAAGCCATACAAGAACTTCGAAAGGAAGACATGGTGTCGACTTCCACAACGCAAAAAAACAATGAAACACCAGAGTACGAGATGCCCCCATTATTGGATGATACCAACGAAATGAAACCCATGGGACCAGTAAGTACAATTAAAGGCTTTTTACAATCATGTGTAAAAGTATTAAACAATCCATAATCTGTAGAAATATTGCAAAACATATTAGAAAAATGTATCATCGAGACAGAAGAAAAACTAGAACCAAAAACTGTCAATCACCTACATACAAGGAGAAGAACCAGTAGGGAATTCAGACTGAATGCCAACATCAAAGATTTCAACATGGGTGATATCATACTGGATCTAGGATCCGAAGTTAATGTACTACCAAAGAAGACATCACAATGCATGGGAGAGCCCACATTAGGATATTCGCCTGTTCAATTGAAACTAGCAAACCAACACAAAGTCCTTCCAATCAGAAGACTGAAAGGAGTGACAATAGACCTAGATGGAGTGCACACTAAAGTATATTTTGAAGTCATTGAAATAGTGGATGACACAACACCATACCCAACATTGCTTGGTCTGGATTGGGCATTTGACAACCAGGCCATAATCAACTTGAAGACCTGAAAAACGACATTTGAATAAGGAGAATATAGGGTCATCGCACCATTAGACCCGTCAAAAGGAGAGAGGTTTGTAGAACCTACTTGTTTGGACTTAGAGGAAATCGACCAATTGTACCAAACAACTACGTGTGATGAGGATTACGTAAACCCAACTGTAGATGGGATACTTAGTTGGCGGAGCATTACTTCATGGGAAACAGACTTAGACACTGGTTTAGAGAACTGGAAACAAATGCTACATAAATTATCCATGAGAAGATGTGACAGAATAGACTGCGCAGTAAGATGGGTAGGCTCATAAATCAGAGAACCACCCAGTTTCCATGGAATAAACGATTTGGAAACATTATTGGCATAGTATGAAGATGAAGTGTTAGAGAACCAGATACTGTTAGCACTTGATCCAACACTCAAGGCCACACCCGCAAGATGGTAGGGTGCACACAAGAAGACAATCACATATTGGTACCAATGTAAGTGGTTACTGCGCATAAGTTTCAGCGCAGAACAAAAAAACAAGAAACAACAGAAGTACGATGGACAAGGGGCACCAGCGAAACACTTAGAGAAGTGTAGAACGTTGTGGAAAATGACACCCTTAGAGGAATGGCCTCATTACTTCATACACAACCTAGAAGGCATACCAATGAACTGGTATACAGACCAAGAGTTGCACAGAGGAACTGCAACCTGGATGACATTGCAACATATTTTTATAGTCACTTTCTCATTTCAGCATGAGAACCCCAACATAGATGCAGCTCTCAAATAGATAAGAGGAGTAATATTCATCAAAGAACCAGAAGTAGAACTTATCAAAAAAGAGAAACAATGGAATAAACAGATAGTCAAGGCACTACTGTTATGTTAACATGTACAAGAGGAAGCACATGATGAAGACGATCCGCGCGATATTCAGATTGAAGATGTGGAAGAACCACCTATAGAATAATAAGTCATTTTCATGCCGATCAAAGTAAAGAAAGTCAACATTGGGACAGTCGAGAATCCCAAGATGGCAAGCATTGGAGACTACTAGGATGAACAAATAGTGGAAAGTATAATAGAGTTATTACGCGAATACAATGACCTATTTCCCACAACATTTACAGAGATGAAGGGCATAACCATAGAACTAGGAGAAATGAAGATACCACGCAGACTATAAGCGAGACCAACCAGACAATGAATGTATAGACTGCACCCAATATATAAGAAAAAAGTCAACGCTGAGATCGATAGGATGCTCGAAGCCGACATCATAGAACCAGTGGAAGAATCAGAATGGATAAGCCCAATGGTCGTTCAGGGCAAGAAACAAGGAGGGATTAGGATATGCATTGACTTGAGGAAGTTGAATGATGCATGCCTACATGACCCATTCCCTACACCTTTCATGGATGAAGTATTAGGGAATGTAGGAGGACATGAAGCTTACTTGTTCATTGATGAATTCTCAGGCCACCATCAGATCAAGATAGCACAAGAAGACAGATACAAAACCACATTTGCGACAAAATGGGAATCTTACCAATACACAGTCATGCCGTTTGGACTGAAGAATGCACAAACAATTTTTTCCAGAGTAGTCATTCAAGTGTTTAAGGAATTCATCCACCAGTTCCTAGAAGTATACCTGGATGATTGGACAGTCTACAGTTTGTTGAAAGAACATGTAGAAGTCTTACGGCTAATGTTAGAAAGATGCAGACAATGTTAGATATCACTAAACATCAAGAAATGCATATTTGGAACATCGTTTGGGATACTAGGGCCATATAGTATGAAAACAAGGTTTATTAGTAGACCCTGCAAAGATCACAATAATTGTTAACTTACAACCACCAAAAACAGTCTGTCAACTGGGAGTGACGTTGGGACACACAGGTTACTATAGGAAATTTATCAAAGGATATGCACATATTACTGCACCGATGGAAAAGATGCTAAGAAAGGATACCAAGTTTCAGTCGAACGACAAGTATCAACACGGTCTAGACACTCTGAAGGAAAATATGGTCACTGCGCTGATATTAGTATTTCCAGATTGGGTGAAGACATTCCATGTGCATGTAGATGCATCAACCATAGCACTAGAAGCTATCTTGGCATAACCAGAAGTGAGAGACTTGGATCACCCGATAGCATTTGCAAGAGAAAGCTATCCGACGCAGAATAGAACTATAACACGACAGAAAGATAAGGCCTAGC
>JASDQU010737143.1:163895-201777 GCA_032191745.1 Picea mariana | reverse complement strand
TTTTTCGATGGTTACTACTATTTCAAGAATTTGACTTTAAAGTAATAGTCAAGCCAGGAAAATTGAATGCAACACCTGACCACCTATCAAGAGTCACAAATGGAGAAGAAACTACGAATTTAGAGGACAATTTTCCAAATGAACAATTATTTTCAGTACAGATTGATGATGAATACTTTACAGATATCATTCAGTACATGAGCACAGGTACTGCGTCGCAATAATATAGCACCACGTAGAAGAAAAACCTGGTAGTCCACGCTTCCAACAATCAATTGATTGTGGGACACTTATACAAGATGGGCGCAGATAGCATCTTGCGAAGATATGTGTTAGAACATGAAATACCAAGAGTTTTAGAAAAATATCACGAAGGAATAGCAAGAGGAAATTATGCAGGTAAAGATACCACGCATAAGGTATTGCACGCAGAACTATGGTGGCCAAAGATTCAAAGAGACTCGAAGGAGTACTGTGAAATATGTGATGTCTGCCAAAGGGTAGGCAAACCCAATAGAAAGAATGGGATGCAATTACGACCATAAATAACATTACATGCATTCAATAAGTGGGCAATAGAATTTGTGGGACCGATCAACCCACCAACAAAAAGAACAACAGCTAGGTACATTATAACCACAAAAAAATACCTAAAAATATGGGCGGAGGCCGCACCAACAAAGGATTGTAGCGCAGAAACAACAACGCACTTCTTATTTGAGCAAGTCATCACTCGATTTGGGTATCCAAGAATTTTGATGAGAGACCAAGGCACACACTTCATAAACAACACCATCAGCGCTATGACTAAAGAGTTTGAAGTCCATCATGAGAAGAGCACACCATATCATCCACAAGAAAATGGCACAGTGGAATCATTTAACAAAATCCTAGAGAACACATTGACAAAGATCTGTAACGTCAACAGGGACGACTGGGACCTCAAAGTACCCGCAGTTTTATGGGCTTACAGGACTACGTGCAAAAATTTTACAAGGCACACACCATTTAAACTGGTTTATGTCCAGGAAGAAACAGTGCCATTAGAATTTTTAGTACCAAGTTTGCGAGTAGCAGCCATCACAAAAATGACAGAATGTGGCACAATACAGGAGAGACTGATTCAGTTAATGACCATGGAGGAAGACTGGATCTTAGCAGGATTGCACCAACATGTTCAGAAAGCAAGAGACAAAACTTGGGATGATAGACACATAAAGAAGAAAACCTTTAAGGAAGGAGATTTGGTATTGATGTACGACAACAAATCATTTCATCACCCAAGAAAGCTAAGAATGCATTGGCTAGGACTGTACGAAGTAAAATTTGTCACAGATGGAGGAGCTGTACAATTAGGAGACTTATCAGGTGCAAAACTTAGAGGGATGATTAATGGGAGCCGACTGAAGCTATATAAGGATAGTCGACCACCCATCGCATAGTAAAAAAACAAAAAAAACAAAGAGGGAGCAGTGTGCCAGAAGTAGAAAGGTGACGCGAATTTAGAAACACCAACTTGGTGAGGAGAAGGAAAATTGTCACATACAAAAGGAAATGAGCGGGAAAAGGAAAGTCAACAAAAGCAGGATGGCATGACAACATTAGGTGGAATTAAAGGATGAAAAAGACCGACGGGACACCACATTAATTGCACCAATAGAAGACGGCAAGGCAAAGTAATGGCAAGTATGAAATCACCGAAGGTGCATTGAACCTGCCATTAAGGTGCATTAAACACATAATCAAGGAAGCGTCTTCGACAAGATTCATGGGAAAACCATACAACACTCAGACGTGAGAGCCAATAGTCTATTCACAAAAAGAGAACAAACAAAGAACAACAGAATACAAAGAGCATAGAGTGAGCTCACAGAGATCACAGAGACCGTTCGAAACCAGCAGACAATTGACATTCACCGCCATGGAACCACCCAAGCAAGCATACGCGATCCAAACTGCCAGGAAAACCAGAGTTCAGACTAGATCATGGGGCCACGTGGAAGAAGGTGAACAACAACTGCCGAAGATCGCCAATGTCGATGAAATCCCATCCCCAGAAACAACACCGGTGCACTCGACACCCATAGTAGAGGAAATCCAACAACCAACATTGGAGGGAATGAATAAGGAGATACCAGCATAAGTTCATGGGCCGCAGAACCAAGAAACAAAAACACCAAAGGAGGTGCAACTAGGGAACACAGAAGTAGCTTCGAAAGTTAATGGCACGACACCAAATTTGAAAACAACAGTTGAGCCAGACGAGTCACAGACAACCATATCAGACCAGCCAACAGAAAGGATGGGTGAGGATGTCTCAGACTGGTTGGAATGGTATATGGAGGAACAACCAGAAGTCGCTAGAACTTCAAGCCAAATACCACCAGTGAAGAAAGACAAGATACAGATACCCAGGTCACCTTGTAAGAAAATGACATCAGAAATTGTTCTACCACGCATACCAGCTAGGGTACAAGTAGGACCAAAGCTACTGGGTCATATCGGAAAGCTCAAATACTAAGACCACGATGCCGCGGACGAAGACAAGTTTCTGGAACTTGGAAAGAGGGTATTTTTACAGACTACAGACACAAATAGGGTTGGAGAACCGATCGAGCAACCACTCCAGTGGGAAAATGGGCTGCAGAAAATGAGGATTTTAGGTTTGTTGGGCCTACCACATTTTGGTAGATGTCAACACGCAACCACATGTGTTAAACAACTATTAACAGTCACACATGGTGGGGACATCTGGCTGGTCAAACTCGTCTCCATAGACGTAGAGCTTATTGCTAGTATAACAGGATTGCCATCTCGGGGCATGGATCCCATGCTATTTCTGGATGATGAAACCAAGGAGAAAGCGGTAGTAGAAGAGATGAAGAATAAGTATGGAATCGACAGAGGGAAAAAATGGATCATCATCAAGAGAATCAACAATGCAACCACACAATTGGGTGTGAAAATCTTAACCTGCAAGCTGCTAAGAAAATTCCGCAGGGAGGAAGTCCCAGTTGGAGTTGCTGCAGTTGTAGCTCAATGTGCAGAAGACACCTCAATGATCTGGCCACCGTATCTCTTGAAATTATTCCTGGATTACTGCAAGTATGCCCAGGATCTAGGCACAAAGTTTCACTATTCATGGCTAGTCACACTAATAATCTTCAAGGGATGGAGAGAGCCAAGGTATGTAGTTTCTGGCATTAGACCCAAACCAAATCAAGGCACAAGATATTTTTTTCTCAGAGCTAGACCAGGGGCCAGGAGAAAAAAGGTGAACGGGGATATCTTTGAAGGATACCTATGCGACCTGCAAGAAGCCATCTCCAATATGTGGAGAATAACACCAGAAGATGTCGTGCGTTATGGGGACATTGCCAATTTCTAGGCCACACGACACGCAATGTGGATACAGGTAAGGAAGGATCCAGATAAAAAGTGGCTACAGATGCACTACTGGATTATAGAGAGTGATATTGACATGGTCATTAGCGAATGGGTCGATGAATGGAGGATTCCAGCCATCACCCAGGAATTGCCAGAAAGAACAGTAGAAGAAGAGGTAGAACAGGGAGAAACAAAACCTTCGGAAATCCAAGTGCCCAAGAGATGAAGAATGAGCCAAGGTAAAGAAACACAGACAGAAGAAGGGCCGATGAAGACATGGATCTAGAACAAAAAGAAGGATAAGACACAACCAGCCAAGGAGAAGCAGCAACAGGACCAACCCATGCAAGAGGCCGAAGCAAGGTCCAACCCACAAGAAGTAGGGACAAGCAAGAGGCCAACCACGTAGATAGGAGGCGCATGTAAGAAATCAAAGGAACAAAGAACACTACTAGAGTATATGATCACAGATGACGATGGGGACATGATAGCTTGAATGGTGTAGGATTGTCTATCTGAGGACTTCGACCATGCTGCATAGCACATGGATAGGATTGAAGAGAAATTAGCAGACATGCGACAAATCCTCAAGAAAATTAGGGAAGAGAAGCCAACAAGCAACAGGGGAATCGAACCATCATTACCACAAACAGAAGGAAGAGTGCAAGAAGTAGAATGAGAGTCAATCCAGGCAATACTGCAGCCGCACATAACATTCCACATCAACCCGAGTATGCTGCGCATGGACTAAATTGTGGGGCAGACACCCTTGAAGGACTTAAACCAAATCCAACTTGTGTTAACAAGGATACCATCAGGAGCACTACACAAGTTGCAGGTGAGCGTAAACCACAAGGTACAGTCTCGTGCACGCAGGGACTTAACCGAATTGAAGTAGGAAAGGAAGAAACACGGCATGCTAGAAATAGTCTATGAGAAGGCTAAATCTGAGACCCACAAGGATAGGGAGTGCATAAAAGGATTGGAGCAGAAAGTGGCAGGAACCTATGAGAAAATTCCACAGGCCGCACAAAAAGAAGAGATCACAACAGTAGAAAAGATTGATCAGATTGTGCAGGAAATCGATTAATATTAGGAGACCGAGAATCTCCGGGAGCAACTTACACCAAGAACTCCACCAGCAGTGAAGGAGCAAAGGAAGCAGGAAGCAACAATGCAGCTGCAGGAGATAGAGAAGCAAGTCAGTAGAACAACTAACTTATTCGATAAAGTAGCATAGCTTTGGACGAGAATGGAGGAGGATCAACAGGTCCAAAAGTGGGAAAAGGAAGAAGAAAGGATCAACGTAGCGATCCAAGAGCTCAAGCAGAGGCAAAAGACAATGCCAGTTACCGAACGCGTCAAGGGAATGGAGGAAATGAAGAAATTATAGGAAGAGATGACTAACACGCAAACATAGAAACAAGAGCGACATACTCAAATGGAACCACTGCAGAAGCGGGTTGCAGAAGTCCTGGCAAAAGCAGAGGAAGCCAAGGCACAATTAGAACAAACCTAGGAAGAGTGCAAGGAATTGATCAACGAGGAAATTACAGTCTAGATAGTGAACACACTCAAGGAGAAGACTTTGCAGGCGCAGACACAGGAAACAAAACTCAAGGAAAAGTTCCAGGTGATCACCAAGGAGATCGAGGAAGCACACAAGGATTAGGTGGCTCAGGACTAGACACATGTCAGTGTTGCGGGCCTGTTGGAGGCATGCCGAAGCAGAGAAGTAAGGCGTTTTTGGGAAATGAAGGCGTGCACAAGGAAAGCGACAACTGGAACGAAGAACAAAACGTGTGCATGCAAAAGAAGACCTAACGATGGTAGGGTTAGGGTTTTGGTAATTCATTGTAAATGGCTGAAGAGCCTGGGATGTATAAATATATATACTTAGGTATCATAGGGGTCGGCGTAAGAGAGTTTTTGTTGCTATTGTAGTTACGCATGAGTTGATGCGATATGCAATGTTTTGCTGTACGATCTATTTTGTATAAGATGTTGAGCTAGAGGATATGAGGGAAGGTAGATCTAGAGGTTTAGATCGCAGGATGTGGATCCTGGTACGATTTAGTGTACCTCATATAGATCTTACATGAGTGAGAAGAGTTTTAAGAACGCGACGCGTAGGAAAAAAATGACTATAATAAAAGAGCCAAGAGCCAAATCTTTGTGGACGTAGCCCAGGAGGGGGTGAACCATGGTAACTTTTGTGTTATGTGTTGAATGCATGCATATTTGTATTGTCTTCAGTAGTTATTACTATGTTGAATGAATGAGTTAGTATATTGTCTGTTTAATTACTGTGGCAATATTGAGGGAATAACTGTTAGAGTTACTGCATAATCGTAAATAACAATGTGTTTCATTTACGAGTTATATTAACGGCTCAATGGTTAGCTCTCACATCTCATACTCAATCCTAGGCTGTAAACACATGAGTCTTACAACCACCATTAAAGCTATCTCGGGTGAGACTGCGCAACATATTCTGTGCGTTGTGTTGCCTTCTGGTTTACAAAGAGGGCCGATAGTTTTAGAGGCTTTGTTGGAAACCTGAATAGACATGAACCCTGGGTCAATACAACCTTAGACAACATAGAAGGAGAGGTAGGAGTAACCAACATTATGAGAAACCCTTTCTTGGGAAGAAGAAAGAGAGATGACATTAAGAAAAAGAAGAAGGGCATGAATCCAAGAAAAACTGGAATCTTATAAAGGTCCACTAATGAGAAGCAAGAATGAAAGACTTCAACTTCCTAAAGTTGGTGAAATTTCCATATCATAAATAAGAAGAACCCTAATCATGGGTGATAGAGAAGATGGAAATGAGATTTCTGAGAATTGAGAAGAAAGGAATGAAAGAAAAAGGGTTCCAAGAAGAAGGGATAGGTCCAACCCTTTCAATTTGGAAGCGGAACGACATACATTACACACCCTCCCTAAAGGAGTTTTTACATGTTTTTTTCAGGAGATGGAATTATGGATCCTAAGAGACACATGGATCAATTATTAGCTATCCATCTAATTGAACAAGATGATGTGATGGTGAGAGTCTTTTTGCAAACATTGATTGGACCAACCTATGAATGGTAACTTTCTCTCCCTGCCCAGTCAATCATATCATTTGATGACCTAGAGAATATGTTCATGACTATGTATGCATCTCCCATTGCATACCATACATTGCTCACACAATTTACTCAAATCCATCTCAAGAAAGGGGAAAGGATAAGAGATTTCAATTTGTGATTTTTCAAGATGTTGAATATAATCCTAGAAGAACAACAACCAAATTCTCATGTTATATTTGGATGATATAAGAATGCAATGCCTGCAAATGTGAATTATGTCATTATGTCCTCACAAATAAATAACTTAGATGAATCCATTCAAAAAGCAACCGAGATGGAAGAGTTTATGCTAGAAACTAATGCTGATCCTAAGATCATTCGTGGGAAAGTACTGTTGCCCCTCAACCAAGGTTTTGGGAGAAACTTGGTCGTGTTTGACCATTTTTGGGACTTCGATAGGCTAGTTGAAGACGGAGCACCCAGGCAAAGTGGAGATCGCGGGATCTCACCCTTTTTGCGGGATTTTTGGGCTTTTAGGGTTTATGTAATGGGTATGGGATATTGGCCCATGAGTTTACCCATGTTTAGGCCCCTTTTTGTAACATATAAATAGATAGCTAGGCAATGTAAGAAGTAGCTTGCCACTTTGTGCTAGAATATGTAAAGAGTGCTAAGTGAGAAGAACAATTATTGGCTTTTGTGCATACTGTGTATTGAGGCTTGTAGAGCTAAGTGCAAGTGTTGTGTGAGAGGCTTTGTGCTGTGACCTAACTTAGGGAAGGAGGATCTGGCGAGGTCCGCGTAGATATCCTATCCTATGAGGAGTTGGCTTCCTGCCTTGGTCCATGTAAGAAGATTGAAAGAGCCTAATAAAGAAGAGAAGAGTTGGTGGACGTAGCCCCACACTAGGGTGAACCACGTATATCCTGTGTCGATGTGCTTTGTGCAATGTGTTCCTGATATTGTGTTTATATTTTCTTTGTGCACTATTCTTGATGTATGATAGATAGATCTATGGATTCTTAGTGCTTATTATGTGAATGAATGTTAGATCTGAGATTATGCTAATTGCTTGAAAGTGTTAGATCTATTTAATACTGCGTTGTCCTGTAATAAGGGTTTAATCTGCGAAGGGAATGGGACTTAGAACTTGATGCATATTGTTAGCTAAAGTGCTTGGTTACGTATTGTGATCACAGATCTGTGTCCCAACTAGGTTTTAGACACTTGAGTCCTGCAACCCCACCTGCTTCTACCTCGGGTGAGACTTCATCTGCTTCGCAGGTGTTGTCGAAAGGGTCAGTTGTTAGGGTTTTGTTGGTGCATTGTTGAAGCATTGAACCCTGGGTATGCCCCTGTACTGGAGCCCTAGAAAGAAGCAGAGACTATATTATTGCAGATGAAAGAAACATTCAATGATCACAGAGACATCAATTTTCCAGAGATCTTAAAAAAGAAGGAGTACATAGAAACAAGAATAGGAGACTTCGACATAGACTGTGTTTTGGATGAGGAAACATAGGTGAATATCATAACAGAAAGAACTTGGGAAATTTTGGGAAAGCTTGTTATGGTTCCTTCATTGGGATGGACAGGATTGTTTAAAGGAAATATGATAACCCTATGTGGAAGACTTACTCATGTACCTATCATTACTTATGGAACATTGACTAAAGAAGAGTTTGAGGTCATTAAGCTTGTTTAGAGCAACGCTCCTTTTGCACTTTTGTTAGGAAAGACTTGGATTGAGAAAGATCAGATCCAAAGGAAATAAGAAGAGGAAGCCACGTAATAGAAAAAACAAGAATTCAGGGACTTCATAGCCAATAAAATAGAGTGACTAATACAAGAACAAGAGGACAAGTTGAAGCAATAGAGGGCAAGAGAATTAGCTATCGAAATTGAAAGAATGTAAGAAGGCCTAAAAAAACTGTCCATGTAGGAGAGAAGAGCACCTACCCCGAAAACAGTAAGAGAAGAAGTATCACGTATGAAAGACCCTCAACAATGCAAAGTCCCTTTACTAGGAGAAGATAAGAATAAGAATGGAAAGAGGAACCCAAGGACTTAGATCACAGGAAAGAAGTTCAGAAATCTCAGTAAAAAGAAAAAGAAATGAGAAAAATTGCAGGAAGTTCCAGAGAGGACTTCGCAGACGGTAGGCTTGCAGAACTTGAACCTCGTCGGAATAGCAGAACAATGCAGACTGACACTTCGCCACGACGGGGCTATATGACCGTTGGAGGCATCCCGACCATTAGAATGACGCTCTAGAATGGTTAGAAACACAGTTATTTCTAGAAATATCACCATTGGGTCATTGGAACCACGCCATAACAGATGGATTCATATTGATTACGACATTTCGACCCATTGAAGGAATCTGTTATGACATTGCTTATTTAACCCGTCGAATGCCTCACTAGGGACACTTTTGCAAATTATGATTATCCGAGCTGACAGAGAATTGATCGCTATCACATTGTGATTTTGAGACCTCACCATCCATTTTGCTTACCTTGAGTGTCTATTCGCCTACCCAAGATATTCTATTACGAGCATGCATGTCGGGTGACCTTAGCACAGTAGAGAAATTAGTGGAAGAAATATTAATCGACCTTATGGATGATAAAGTCATGTCCGCAGAAGTACATGCCTCATCGATGGGAGGATTGCAAGCATCCCCCTTGACTAGACGTCGATCTGGGCCATCCCGAACAACGACAGAGAAAATAAGCAAGCACCGCGATGACCTAGCGAACGCAAAGATGATCCCATCGATATTGCCCAACTACATCCCGCCTCTGGCTGACGCAGTTAGTCGTGACAATGTACCGCATGACTTCGAGTACACGCTCATCACTGCGTACCTCCCGAAGGAGATACGCGCAGTTGGACCACTGTTGGGACTGATCCCTGATCTTAAGATCAATGATTCAAATCTGGTAGACATGAAGAATTATGTGATGCTCGCACCACATCGCTACCTAACGAAGACGACAAGAAGGAAGCCGAAGATAATTCCCTAGCCATGGACTAAGGAGATCGCAAGGTCCTCCATCCTCAACGTGATGAAGATACCCCACTTTGGCAGGCATTAGGAGGTTAACATGTGTGTTGAAATCCTCCTGTCATGATACCATGGAGGCTATCTATGGTTAGATAGGTGTGTGAATGTGGATCCGGTGCTGATCCACATGATCACCGGACTAAGTGTGCAGGGACTAGACCCTCACTAGTTCTACCCAAGGAAGGTTGTCGATCGCTCCCTGATGCAGCGAATAAAGGATACCTATGGCGACGTGGAGAAGGGGAAGCGATGCTATAAGTTAGCCTACATCCAAGATGGAGCAGTGCGCATATATTTTCAGTTGATAGCAGGAAAGCTCATCAAGAAGAAATGACTGATGTAGGTCACGGGGTTCATAGTTGAACTCGTAGGGAAGTGCGTTGAAGGGATGTAGATGAACTGGGAAAGCTACCTCATTAACAAGTTGGAGAAGGACTACCGTGAAGTGTAGGACCAAGGATACGAGTTCCACATTAGTTGGTTGTTGATTCTCATAGCATTTGTCGCTTGGGAGATGTTTAAGGGAGCAACATTCCTTGAAGTCGAGCCATCAGAACCACTGGTCGTGAGGTTCACCACCTTGTGGTATTTGAATGACATGGCGAAGCAGTGCCAATCAAATGAAGTGTTCCACACTTACTGCCTACAGCTCACATGCACCATTGAGTCATTCCCCCGAATGAATCCAAACACCTTGCATACTTACATGCAACTAGCAAAGTTATACGCAGACCAACACTTCATCTACATAACTGCGCGCCAGGACAAGAGAAAGGAGGAGCTATAGTCATACTACAAGTTGATTGAGGGAGATATGGAGGAGATAACCAAGGAATGCCCGACTGAATTCCTTGTACCAGTCAAGAAGACAAAGCTCTCCAACCCCGACATCATCGAAAGCCCTCTGGTCACCCAGACGAAGTGGGATGGACCAGGCAACGCTAAGAAAAATAAGAAGAAGGAAGAAGTGTAGGAGATAAACATCACATTAGAGGAAAATGCATCTGATTCACCTGGAGGAGGAGGAGGTCACGAAGTAAACCAAGAGGAGGAAGGGGAAGAGGACAAGCAGGAAAAGGGAAAAGTGACACCACTGAAGGATCCCCTTACAGAAGCCGAGACATCAAATAAACCCTCAGCGCGGAAGAAGTCATGAGCCAATAATCCTTAGTCACAGAATGTTCTCATAGTGGATGATATTGACCTCATCATTGCAGCTATAGCAGATGCTTTAGAGGATCTTTTGCAGTGAAATTAAGAAAAGCAGGAGACAATGTATGACAGAATTGAGGTGGAGCTGACGGGGGTACAACAAGCTCTATATTCAAACTGCACAGTGTCTACTGCACCTTTGTCATCAGAAGGTGCAAAATTGGGGGATGATCCCACCCAATTGTGAAGGATAGCAGATGTGATAGAGGCCTGCCTTTGTCAAGTCCACGGAGAAAAAGAGTAGGCCATGAAGGCCTTGAAGCAAGCAAAGGAGGAAGCCCTAGAGCAACGTCGGGTTGCATAGCAAGAGAAAGATGACCTTAGAGAAAAGTTTGAAGAGGACAAAGAGCATATCTAGAGAGAAAAAGACTAGCTTCTCGCATAACAGATTGGGCTTAGAGAAGCAGTCACTAGAGCACTTCGCTCTGTGTCGGGATTATCCTAGATAGAAGAAGAGACAACTGAGAGTTAAGTGGGGAAGCTCGCTGAAGCCATTCAACAACTTCAAGCAAGAGTAGTAGAGCTAGAACTGCAAGCAGTGCCGAGCACTCCACAGGAAGTGCGAGATCAGAGGGAAGAAACTTCCAGGAGTACATTCGAAAGAATCAAGGCGTTAGCCTCAGAATGTAAGCAATTCAGTAACCGAAGTGCGCAGACCTATGAGCGCCTTGTAGAAGACTCGGAGTTGAGGATATTGGAGGCACAACTCGAGGAGGAGAAGAAGTAGGCATCGACTGTGCAAGCACAACTGAAAATGCTTACAACACTAGAACATATTAAGAGATCGTAGGAGCAACGCGTAGTCCAGCAGCAGGTCAGTGCCATCCAGAGTAGAGTCATGGAGGTAACACAATGACTCCAACCAGTGCAGGACGAAGCCTGCACCCTCTTTGAAGAGATCAAGGGACAAGGATCACAGTTGGAACAAGTGGTCGCCATAATGGAACAGCACTTGGAAGGGCCTGTCACCGAGCAAGTCATCCAAGAGCTCATCGAGAAGGAGGCTCTGGTGAAGCAACAAGTTGAGGCAACTCGAGGCCTTTGAAGCATAGTTTCCCAGATCAGAGTGACTCAGGATGAGTCATAAGTGAGTGTTGGGGGCTTGTTGGCCCTTGACCAAGTTTTTGGGAGAACCTTGGTCGTGTTTGACCATTTTGGGGACTTTGACAAGCTAGTCGAAGATGGAGCACCCAAGCAAAGCGGAGATTGAGGGATCTTGCCCTTTTTGTGGGATTTTTGGGCTTTTAGGGTTTATGTAACGGTTATGGGATGTCGGCCCATGGGTTTACCCATGTTTAGGCCCCTTTTTGTATCATATAAATAGATATCTAGGCAATGTAAGAACTAGCTCACAACTTTGTGCTAGAATATGTAAAGAGTGCTAAGTGCGAAGAACAATTGTTGGATTTTGTGCATATTGTGTGTTGAGGCTTGCAGAGATAAGTGCACGTGTTGTGTGAGAGGCTTTGTGATGTGACCTAACTCAGGGAAGGAGGATCTGGTGAGGTGCGCCCAAATATCATGTCCTATGCGGAGTTGGCTTCATGGCTTGGTCCATGTAAGAAGATTGAAAGAGCCTAATAAAGAAGAGAAGAGTTGGTGGACGTAGCCCCACACTGGGGTGAACCAAATATATCCCGTGTCAGTGTGCTTTGTTCAATGTGTTCTTGATATTGTGTTTATATTTTCTTATTGCACTATTCTTGATGTATGATAGATAGATCTATGAATGCTTAATTCTTACTATGTGAATGAATGCTAGATCTGAGATTATGCTAAGTGCTTGAAAGTGTTAGATCTATTTAATACTGCGCTGTCGTGTAATAAGGGTTTAATCTGCGAAGGGAATGAGACTTAGAAATTGATTCATATTGTTAGCTAAAGTGCTTGATTTAGAATTGTGATCACAGATCCGTGTCCCAGCTAGGTTGTAGACACTTGAGTCCTGCAACCCCCCTACCTCTGCCTCGAGTGAGACTTCATCTGCTTTGCAGGTGTTGCCGAAAGGGCTGGTAGTTAGGGTTTTGTTGGTGCATTGTTGAAGTGTTGAAACCTGGGTCTGCCTCTGTGCCAACAAGTACACAGATAAATGAACACTCTTGCTATATCAAATCAATGACCATCCACCTCAAGAAATGTTGAAAATCAAGGAAATGGTGGAGGAATCGCCTAAGGAGTTCCTCCTAATGTTAGAAATGATCCAACAACTACTGAAGAAACAAGACAAAGAGCAGAGATTGTTCAGATGAGTAGAACCATCAAACATATGCAGAATTAAATAACCAGTTTGAAAATGATTGAAAATTTTGTTCCACTCAATCAGAATGTAAGGGCTCCATTGTAAGATCAAAGGGTAAGAACTGAAAAAAATGAAGAACATAGACCCAGGGCACCAAGAGTTCGAAACCCTAATGTCGTGGTATTATAAGAGATTATTGAAGAGGAAAGTTTTGAGAATGATGATCAAGAGGCAAAGATCACTCAAGATGGAATATTAGAGTCAATACAGACAGATGAAGGAACATCATCCTTCTACATTTTGATGAACAAGAAGATCCTGATATGTGACAAGAGAATGTTTTCCAAACAAGAGCACAAGTGAATAAATTCAAAACAAAAGAAGCACTTGAAAAATAAAAGACAAAAGCAAATAGTGCAAAATCAACAAAGCAACAAATAGTTGCTAGTTAGGTAAAGACTCCACAACAAATGACTTATAATGTGATTGATGATTTATCCAAACTCATAATTACCTTTCCTTTCATGGAGGTGGTGAAGATACCACAACAAAGGGAAATTATTTTAAAGATACTTGATGATTCAAGTACAAGGCTAGAAGTTGTTGTCATAAATTCCAAACAAAAAAAAAATGTTTCATGATTCAGACCAAGGGGTAAAGTGCCACCATTCTACTTAACTATAGAAAATCATGATGTTGTATTGTACAATTGTCTGGTTGATGGTGGAGAAACCAATAACATCACACCTTTATCAATTATGGAAGCATTAGGAATGGGATGTACCAAGTATTATGAAGTTGGGGAAAGCATATACATTTTTGATTCAAGAAAGGTCCCAACTTATGGAGAGATAAAATACTTTTGTGCATGGATAAGTGTGGCTCCTCACATTACAACAATTTTTACTATTATAATAGTAGATGTGCCTGCAACATATGGAGTTGTATTAGGAAGAGATTGGTGTTCAATGATTGGAGGATATATTATGAATGATGGAAGCTATATGATGTTTTCTAATAAATATGGAACAATTGTTAGAGTTCCTCAAGAATCTAGAAAGCCAAAATCATTCAAAAAGAAAGAAAATGAAGTAATGGAAAATTATATTGATGCGATAATAAAAAATTATGCTTTTCTTAGTCCAGAACAAGTCAACCCTCTAAAGAAAGAAAATTATTTTGAAGGTTTATGGAAGATGTCATTTGATGGTGCCTGTTCCAAATCTATAAGCAGAGTGGGGATCGTTTTTAAAATCCCTCAGTCCAGTATATAACCCCATGCAATTAGACTGGAGTTTTCATGTACTAATAATGAAGTTGACTATGAAGCATTAATACAAGGAATTCCTCTTGCACTACAGATGAACATGGAAAATATGGTAGTAATTGGTGACTCATAATTGGTCATAAACCATATTAAGAAGAAATATAGAATCAAAAAAGAAAAGTTGAATCTCTATGAAAAAAGAGTATGTGAACTCATGGACTCTTTTAACTCATGCAACATCTCTTTCATTCCTCAAGATAAATATCAAAAATCTGATTCACTGGAAGTTGTTGCATCCCTATTTAACCCAGATGATTCCCAAAGTGAGAACATGTTTTGTGTCAAGAGATTTTTTAGGCCTTCAATACATGACAATCAAGATTATCTGCAAGTTTTTGAAAATGATGAACAGGTTGTTGATTTTCTTGTTGGTTGAAATGATTCTATTGAAAGCATTGATGATCAAACTCATGTATTTGTTTCAAGAGAATGTATTAGTCACGAGTCTTGTTTTACAAGAGATGATCAAACAAAAAATCATGATCGAAAGAAAGAGATGTCTATCAGGAAATTTTGTTATACACAAAAGATAAATATCAACATTCATGATTGTCCCAAGTATATAAATCTTGGCACTAGTTGCACAAAGGAAGAAATCGATCAATACACTTCTTTGCTTAAATAATTTTATGATGTTTTTTCTTGGACTTATGATGATTTGAAGGAGTATGATAAATCCATTTTCAACATATCATACCACTTAAAGAAGGAAATAATCCTATCAAGCAAAATATGAGAATGATAAATCCTAAATTGAAGCCTCTGGTAAAAATGGAATTGGAAAAGTTAAAGAAGGCGAGAATAATTTTTCCGATCAGACATTCATAGTGGCTCTCAAATCCTGTCATAGTCAATAAGAAGAGTGGGGAAATTTGTCTTTGTGTAGAATTTAGGGATATAAATAAAGAAAGGATTAAATATAATTATCGACTCCCTAACATGGAGATGTTGCAACAAGTTACTGGTTCGGCCTTAATGTCCATGTTAGATGGTTTTTCTGGATATAAACAAGTGTTGGTTGCAGAAGAAGATATACCCAAAACTATTTTTATCACACCATGGGAAACTTAAACTTATGTTCGCATGCCTTTTGAGTTGAAGAATGATGAAGAAACCTTCCAAAGAGCAATAGATCATGGCTTCAAATATTTTATTGGGAAATTTATGGCTGACTATCAAGATGATTTGACTATTCATTCAAAGTTAAGAGAAGAGCACATCAAGCATTTAAGAGAAGTTTTTCAGCGATTCAGATTGTATGGTATATCTTTGAACCCTAATAAATGCTTGTTTGCAGCATCAGAAGGAAAAATCTTGGGACACATAGTTAGTAAAAACAATATATATATAGATCTAGAAAGAATCAAGGCAATTAATGATCAAAGTCTTCCAACATCAGAAAAAGGGGTTCAATCTTTCTTTGGAAAGATAAGCATTTAAGAGAAGTTTTTTAGCGATGCAGATTGTATGGTATATCTTTGAACCTTAAGAAAATTTTGTTTGTAGTATTAGAAGGAAAAATCTTGGGACACATAGTTAGTAAAGACAAAATATATATAGATCTAGAAAGAATCAAGGCAATTAATGATCTGAGTCTTGCAACATCAAAGAAAGGGGTTCAATCTTTCTTTGAAAAGAAAATTTATATGAATATTTGTCCTAGACTATGCTACAATAGTAAAACCTATCAATATATTGTTGAAAAAGGACCAGAAATTCAAATGGAATCAAGAACTTCAAGTATCACTTACTATAATCAAGCATGGAATCACTACTGCTCCAGTCCTTCTCAGCCCAAATTTTGATAAAGATTTCATATTGTATTCTTTTGCTTTAGAAGAAATTGTTGCTTCCATATTGACAAAAAATAATTTGAAAGGGGAAGAACTTCCAATCAACTTCATGACTAAGATCTTCCAATCAGCTTCATGAGCAAGACCTTACATGATTATGAACTAAGATACTTAGATATAGAAAAGCAGGCTCTTTCCTTGGTCAAAGCAGTAGTTAATTTTAGGAAATATATTTCATCATCTCATGTCATAAATTATGTCCCAACTTATTCAATAAAGATGCTTCTCAACCAACAACTTAGAGAAGGAAAATGGGCAAATTGGCTGGCCAAGATTCAAGAATATGATATTGAGATCAATCCTTTAAAAGTAGTTAAAGGACATATCCATATGCAGTAAATGGAGACATATCCATTTCATTGGGTCATCATTATCGACATCAGAATGGTACACAAATATTTTCTTTTATTTGAAGTTCGATCATTTTCCCATTGGTATGTCTTCAAAGGAGACAAGGTCATTGAAAATGAAGGCCAATCGATATGTGTTAGTTGTTGAAGTCTTGTTTCAGAGAAATTTTGATGAAATGTTATTGAGATGCATAGGTTCCACAAAGGCTCAAAGGGTCCTACAAGAGTTTCATGAAGGTGTTTGTGGTAGACATTTTGCACCAACAAAAACTACCAACATAATCACGAGAGTTGATTATTATTGGCCCACCATTTTTAAGGATTCTTATTCAATTATTAGAAAATGTGTTTCTTGTCAATTTTTTTTAGAAAAAATGAAGAAAGCAGTGATGCCATTGCAACCCATAATGATTGAAGAACATTTTACAAAGTGGGAACTAGATGTTATTAGACCAATCAATCCAAATTCCAACAAAGGTCACTCATACATTCTCACTGCAACTGATTATTTCACCAAATGATAAGAAGCAGTAGCTATGAAAAACGTAGATTATGAAGAACTCATCACTTTCCTCAAAGATAATATCTTTTCAAGATTCAGAGTTCCAGAGAAACTCATAACTAATAACATATCAATATTCATAGGTTCAAAATTAACAAAATTTTATGGGGAATATGGTATCATCATGGGTTAATAATCAAAATATCATCCCCAAGGAAATGGCTTAGTTGAGTCTACAAATAAGACAATGATCTAGATTCTTAAAAAGACAATAACTATGAACTAGAGAAATTGGCATATGAAGTTGATTGATGCATTATGGTCTAGTAGACTTACACCAAAGGATAGCACATGATTATCACCATACACACTAGTATATGGAAAGGAAGCAAAAATGCTTATTCATTTAGAATTGAATGCCTTGACTTATGCTGTGAACACTGAAGATATAGAACAAGTTTATCCTCTACAGAGAAGATATGATCAATTAATGCATTTGGAAGAACAATGAAGCGAGGCCTTAATAAAAATGAGTCAAAGACAAAAATCAATCAAAATATATTTTCATAAAAGTGCATCAGTAAAAGATTTTGAAAAGGGACAATTGGTGTTGTAATGGAATAAAGCAAAAGAAAATCCATCTCTACATACAAAATTTGAAGATGGATCAATCCTTATATGATAGAAAATGTTATTGGGTACAACTCTTATTTGTTGAAAGACATGAAAGGAACATTCCAGATATTTCCAATCAATGGGGAACACCTTAAAAAAATTTTCTCTTAATATTTCCCACTTACCACCTCTATATAGTTTTTCTTTCCATGTACATATCTTTTTTAAAGTTATTTCTCTCTTTTGTTTTACTGACTCCATTACACAATAATTGATATTTTGGATTCTCATTAACCCATCGGGGGTTACTGTTCCACAGTTGGAGCCAATTGTTGATCCTCAAATGTGTTGAGTTTTTTGTAAAATATCCCTTCTGTAATTTCATTTTTCCATACTTAGAAAATTTTCTAATTTTCTAATTTTTGTGGGTTCACGATGCACCTTTTCTTCAAGTGCAAACTAATGTGACCTCCAAAATAAACCCTCATGTTTCGACACCTTCATTTTGAGCCCATACTTAGAAGATTTTTTGCAAACATTCCACTGCGGGTCTGAGGCATATGCCCGATTTTCTTGTCTATCACTATGACCCATTCGTCCAACCAATTATTCATATCAGAGACAATCCTTCATGAATTCAAAATTTAATTCGAGTTAACAATCTTTTGGAAGAAGAGCCTCAAAGAATATTATAATAAGAAGGTTTTCATTGGTAATAATGTTCTAAAATGGGCTGTACATTAATCTGCCAACTTGATTAAGCATGAATACTAGGAGAAAATAATAGTTCTGTGGAGATACCATAAACTCATTTGGATGGGAAGATCAAATATTTTAGTGGGAAAGAGCACACAAGTATTACTCCTCATTACTGCTTCTAGACAAAAGTTCAAACTAGATTTGGACGTTAGGAATTGCTCTGGTAGGCTGCGGCCTTGAAGTTTATGATTTTAAAGAGTTAATTTTGTGGTGTATTGACAAATTCAATAAGAACCAGAGAATAATCCAATTGCAAGGAGAATCCATCACAATAAGTAAAATGGTAATCTTTCATAGTCTCCTATTTTTTATACTTCTCGTTTATAAATCATCCAGTTGTGTATTTTCAATTTTCTGAGAACCCATAACCGATCTTTGACTGTCTCCTTTTTATTCCTTTAGGTACATCCTTGTTCCACTTTTTTTATGGTCCACGAGAGCCTCATCCCAGTCCATTTGGACAAACACAATCTTTTAAATTTATTGTAAAAAAACTATTATTTTTTGAAACTTCCAAGATAACTGGTTCATGGGGAAAGTTTAATGATTTCTCAAACTCTGAGTTTATGAGCACAAGATTTTTTAAATTCATCTATCATATTCATTTCTATTTTGAATGGAATACTCTTTTAAAGTTCTCTGTATTGTGGACTCATACCTTTATGTCTTATGAATGTGACCAAATTTTATTATGTCGTGATGGATGTGAAGAATATCTTGATTTCATATATGGTTTCTTTGTTATTGTATAATACTTTGTATATATTTTATTTTAGTCTTTAAAAGATTCTTGGTCCCTTTTCTTAGGAACTTTTTAAGTGAATATTATTTTATAATTGTATAGTATTTTTTTGTTTTTATTTTACGCAACAAAGATTGGGGTTTACTATTTAGCATTCCCCTATTGAATAGCAAACTATATCTTTCAGAAAATAATAGAGGAGTACCACATCTATAAAAACACATGGGGATATTTTATCCTCATGAGTTTATAGTTGGGATTGCGACCAATCTAAAAATCAACAACTCTCTAACCATAATTGGTGACTCCAAATATACCATCAACCACGTCTGATTAAAAACCCATCCCTCCAATGGTCATTTCAAAGCAATCTTCCAGTGAATTTAGATCAGGACTCAGACCTTCTCAAGCATCAACCCATATCATGTCCTAATACACAAAAATAAGGAGGCATATGTGCAAGCAAATTTGGCTATAAAAGAAAACATTGGAAATCTGATTATCAATGGGCGGGCCTTTCTCCATCATATCCCATGAACTTAAATCCTTTGCAATTGAATTTAAATCTCATCAGGGGCGGGAGCCTCTTTCCACCACCTCCCCAAGAATTAATTTCTTGGCGCCCCATCTTGCCTCCTTGATCTTCTACCCCATCTGTAGCCCTGTCTCATCACCCTACCTAGCACACGACATATCTCCTCCTTCATGCCTCGAAATATACAACCTTCCATTCATTCATTTCTTTCCCGTGTGAACCACATCCACAATTATCTACACTTTCTCTTTCTGCACTCTCTTGTACCAAGTCGATCATGTTCATCCTCAATCCATCGTCACTCCCATAATGGGTCTCCATATTTATCACTAATGTTGTTATCAACTACTCAAGGTTCAGGCTCATCAGCTTGTGCGATCTTCCTCGACACATCTATTAAGTTTTTGATGGTTAAGTAGATGCATGTAGTTTATTTTTGTTTAGCATTACTTGAACCATAACCACTTCATCAACATAATACATTAGTTGAAGTAAACCAAGATCATAAGAAGAATAACCATGTACAAAAGACACCAGAAATATACTAGGAAAAACCTTCTCAACCAAGGGAAAAACCCAAAAATCCTTTGATTATATTGCCAAGATAAGATCTACCATCCACCACCAAACCCTAGCTCACAAGAGGGTTCTTCTATGACTAAGAAAACTATCTCCTAGAAAAGTGTGAATTTCACTTCGCATAATTTTAGACCATGCATTGAGTTAGTGAGAGATATGATCCAAAATGGGGATCTATCTCTTATTTATACAAAACTTAACTCAAGGAATAAACATGAAACTTGGCACAATAGGGCCGACATGTACAACTTAATAATATAATTAATAATTACACAATATTAATTATCTTTGCATGGTGGGTCCGACTTGCACCCTTTACAACACAATTAGGGTTTTACCAAAGTCTCAATATATGAAAATATAGCAAGGGATCTCACACATCCTCTAGCGCTCATCCATTAGAGACACATCCACCTGTGCTCACCCACAAGGATGTCACTGTCAATATATTAACTCAACTGAGTCCACAAGAGTACCATGTGGATAACCATCTCAAGCCGACTCAACTAAGTCCGTAGGAGTACAAGGCAAGAGACCATCTCAAGCTGACTCAAATCAGTCCAGAGGAGTAAAAGGAAAGAGACCATCTCAAGTCATCTAAACTCAATCCAGAGGAGTAGACAAGAGACCACACATCATCACAACTCAGTCCAGAGTCTGACACACACCCATCACATGGGCACACCCAACACATGGGATCTCTCACATATCGTGTCAACTCATTCTAGAGGAGAACAACCTGGAGAATGTCACATGATGATGCAATCATCAACACTCCCTCTCATCTAGGGAGGCATTCTTCACCAGGCCAAGTCTCTCACAGAAGTACTCGAACTTCGTCCTGGCAAGCGATTTGGTGAATAAATATGCAACCTTCTCATGTGTAGAAAGGTAATGCACATGTACTGTTTTCCTCTGTGCCATATATCAACGTGTTTCTATTTATCGTTAAACACATGATTCTCAGAGAGATTCAAACAAATCTGGTAATCACAATGGATAATGGTGGAATACATCTAATGTCCAAATAAGTCTGCAAGGAGCTTGCGAAGCCACATTGCTCCACGGATTGCCACACATAACGCTATGTACTATACTTATGTGGTACTCAAAGCCATAGAGATATTGTTTCCTTCTGTACTAGGAAACCATGGTAGATCCCAAAGTAAAACAACAATTGAATGTGCTCTTCCAGTCCACTGCACTTCCTGCCCAGTTTGCATCGAAATATCCTTGCAATCGCATGTCTACACCAGAGGCATATCTTAGGCCATAACAATTTGTTCCTCGTAGATATATCAAAATATGCTTTGTTGCTATCTAGTGTGTCTGTCTCAACTGACTCATGAACTAGCTGAGTACATTCACTGCATAACATATATTAGGTTTGGTGTTAACCAGATACATCAATGATCCAATCAACTATTTGTAAAGATGTGGATCAATATCTCCTGAATCAGAAGAAGCCTCGTTCATCTTCTTCAAGTTCATCACCATCGGTGTTGGCATGGATTTGCAGTCCATCATCTTGAATATTTCCACTGTATATTTCCCTTGACTTTAGGTAAATCTCATCAATCCTCTGCCATAATTCTAGTCCAAGAAGTAGTGCATCATACCAAGGTCCTTCATCTCGAATTCAAAAGTCAATGCACATTTGCATTCAACAATACGACTTTCATAACTGATGAAGAATAAGTCATCAACGTATAGGACCAAAATCAGGCACTCGTCACCAACGACGTGGTAGTATAGGTTAGGATCAAAAACACTCTTGCTGAAGCCCAAACTCATCAAGTATCCATCAATCTTCTCATACAAAGCATGAGGTTCCTGCATTAGTCCATACAGGGCTTTCTTCAATCTGTATACTTGAGACTCCTTCTCATGTGTCACAAATCCGTATGGCTACTCTATATAAACACCTTCCTCAATCTCACCATTGAGAAAGGTTGTATTTACATCCATCAGATGCAACAAGAGAAATAATTGTATTGATGGAAGTGTATTGGGAAACATAAGCAAATGTCTCCTCATAATCTATTCCCTCCACCTGAGAGAATATTCTAGCCACAAATCTCACTTTGTACTTATTGACACTTCCATCAACTACTTGTTTGATCTTATAGATCCACTTGGAAGTCACCACAGACTTCCCTTCTAGTCTCAAAACAATATCCCATACATCACTCTTCATATTGGACTGATACTCTTATGTAATGACATCTTGCCATACCTGCTTCTTCTCCATGACAAGAAGGTTCAACATCAATGATGTGGCTCATAGATGAACATAGCTTGAAAATATCTGTGGTCTCTTTCTCTCTCAGAATGTATCACGAGGAGTTGCATGTACCTCTGCCTCTAGCAGAGTCTATTGATCCCATGTAGGCCTCTCCTGGCCTACTGCCATGTCTCTGGGAATCATCAGCTGGAGCTACAGGATCAACTGGATTAGTAAATGTATCCCTATGAACTACCGAAGGGGAAGAAGGTATTGTCTCTTCCTTCTTCTCAAATAGTTTGACTCCCTCTGAGTCAAGTGACTCCCTCTGAAGTCTAAAGGATATACATCTTCCTTTTCCAGTGTTGCTAACTTGGAGACATCCCATGTCTTCTCAGGTCCCCTACTACCTCTACAGTACTTTGTCGGCCTCCCATACTAGGATAATAACCGAGATGACCTCCCATAGGGATAACAATCAAAATGGCCTCATGTACTAGGATAATAATCAGCCAAATAAAATTGGACTCCCTCACCAAGGATCATGGCCCTTCAATAATGAAATAAGAAATTTGGCCTCCCATACTAGAATAATAACCAAGATGGCCTCCCATAGGGATAACAACCAAAATGGCCTCCTGTACTAGGATAACAACCAACCAAGAAAATTTGGACTCTTGCACTAGGGATAATGGTCCAAGTCATGAGGGCTCCCACACCAGGGATAATACCCTTCATTATATAATCCAAGATACTACATAGTAATGATCAAATAAGGAAAGTATCACAAACTTACCTTATTCTACAATCAAGCTCAATATTGCTTTAGGTCCTCCTTAGAAAGATGAGATAGAGAAGAACTCCTTGTCATTCTTTCTTGTATTCCCTGACTTCTTTTGAGCTGGCTAAAGTTGCTTTCCTCTTTTCTCGGATAGTGACAAGCGCTTGAAACCTTGCACATCACTAGCTGCAAGTATAGTCTCCTCACTAGAGCTTGAATAAGATGCACTTATAGCACACACTCAAAAGTCACCTCAAGGGTCAATATTGAAACAAGTTTTCAGAATTTTACTCAACAATTCTTCAAACTCAGATTTAGACATACTTCCTGTAGCAACCTGAAAACTTGTGCTCATAGATTGGCCTCAGATCTGTCCAAAAAATGTTTCTTTAAAAACTATCTCATATAGCTTTAGAAAACTTGGTCTTTTGTTGCCCTAAGATCTGCCTCAAATAGCTCTGAGAATTTCCTTTTAACACAACTCCAAATATGCCCTTGTTTAATTTTAGCACAGGTCTGAAATTCAGTCTTATTGCATGCTTGAACAAACCTCAGATTTTCCCTCTTTCACAACCTCAGAAACTGCTTCATTTTGCTACCTATTCTCTGCTGGAATTTACCCTTGGATCTGCCTCATATTTGTGCCTTAGTTCTGGTCTTATGTTTTCCTTAGATTAGGCCTCAATATAGGCCTCACTTGCCTCAGAAGTAGGCCTCAACCAGATTTGAAAAGAATTTTTAGATTCATAAATAATCTGATCAGAGAACTTACCTTGTACACAAGGGATTTGCCTCAAATTTTCGCAGCCTCAAAAATTTGATGTCTACCTCAGACTTGTGCCTCAGAACAAGCTTCAAACTAGACCTTGCTACCTCATAAATTCGCCTTAGATGCCTCAGATTTTTTCTACCTCAGAAAATCTTTAGAACATGCCAAAAATCTTCCTTTAACTTCCCTAGACTTGCACCTTATCTCTGCCACAGAGTAGGACTCAAAATAGGCCCGAATCTCATCAAATTTAACCCATAAATTTTCTTCAGACCAAGTTCAAAATAGACCTCATATTTTCCCTAGATCTCCTTCAAGAAACTAGACTGCAACTTGTTTTAGGTATGCAGTTTGGATAGGCTTTAAACTCACCTTTAGGTTTTTCATTTAGGGGCTCCTTCTAGCTGTGACATCCCTAGAGGAGCTTCTCTATGCTGCGATTCCCTTTAGGACTCTTACCAAGGCTCAACCATGGTTAATAGACCTGAATCTAGCCTTATACTTTACCTCATAATTCAAGAGAGGGTCCGACCCTTCCTTTACACCTAGAACATGGGTTCTAGCAGCTTTCATCCTCTCATAACCTTCCTTTATTTGACCGTGCAAGTGGTCTTCTTGAGGAACTGCTCTGATAAAATGTTAATTTTTTGATGGTTAAGCAAATGCATGTATTTTATTTCTGTTTAGCATTACTTGAACCATAACCACTGCAACAACATAATACATTAGTTGCAGTAAACCAATATCACAAGAAGAATAACCATGTACAAAAGACACTGGAAATATCCTGGGAAAACCCTTCTCAACCAAGGGAAAAACCCAACAATCCTTTTCTTATATTGCCAAGATAAGATCCACCATCCACCAACAAACCCTAGCACACACAAGAGGGTGCTTCTATGACTGAGAAAACTATATCCTAGAAAAGTGTGAACTGCAGTCCTCATAATTTCAGACCATGCGTTGAGTTAGTGAGATATATGATCCACAATGGGGATTTATCTATTATTTATACAAAACTTAACTCAAAAAATAGACATGACACTTGGCACAATGGGGCCGACGTGTAATACTTAATAATATAATTAATAATTACACAATATTGATTATCTTTTCATGGTGGGGCCGATTTGTACCCTTTACAACACAATTAGGGTTTTACCAAAGTCTCACTCTATGAAAATATAACAATGGATCTCACACATCCTCTAGTGCTCAACCACTAGGGACACGTCCACCTATGTCACCCACAGGGACACACTCTCAACAAATTAACTCAACTGATTCCACATGAGTACCATTTGGAGAACCATCTCAAGCCGACTCAACTCAGTCCATAGGAGTACAAGGCAGGAGACCATCTCAAGCTGACTCAACTCAATCCAGATAAGTACAATGTAGGAGACCATATCAAGTCATCTAAACTCAGCCCATAGGAGTAGACAAGAGACCACATGTCATCACAAATCAGTATAGAGTCTGACACACATCCATCACATGGGCACACCTAACACATGGGCTCTCTCACATATCGTCTCAACTCAATCCAGGGGAGAATGACCTGGAGAATGTCACACAATGTTGCAATCATCAACAACATCATGGTTAAAAATGGAATGTCTATCACACTTCATGGTGTGCGCTTCTCATCTAGGTATACAATGCTGCTCCTCTCGTCTATAACACATTCAATATCCCTTCTCCCCATTTTCATTTATGGACTCAAACTAGCATCAAATTAGGGAATTCTAGTTCAATTCAACATCACCCATTGCCAACAGAAATGCAGAGAGGAAATCAACATAGCTCGAGGATAAACAAAGAGGTTTCAATGGAGGATCACAACTACTTGGTCACTATGGTTCAATCATTATAGATTTATCTCAAAGGACTCTCAGATCAAGTTCTCTCCATCATGGAAATCACAATTCAACATTGAAAAAACCACCAGTAAATGCAAGATGAGTGCAAAAGATCCAGGTGGATATTGGTGGCCACCCACCTATTCCAAATTCCACTTGGCTCATCTTGATAGTTTTTAGTTCAACATGTTTCTCTATAATGGTGACATCTCTTTATAATTGTGGGTTCTACACTTCTAGGGCTGTATTGAAGCCCTACACAACATCTAGGTGGATATTGGTGGCTTCCCACCTATTCCAACTGGCTTATTTTGGCAGTTTTCATGTCAGTACATCTTTCTGTACTTTCGGGGCCGTTTTGAGGCCCTAAACAAATATTTTTTTGGATTCCCACAATCAAACCATCAACTAAGTTAGATTTTGACGACATAATGTTTATTTCTCAAAAATACCTTTCCAACAGGCTATCACACGCCTAAAATGAAGATCATATGCAAAAGTTACGACCCAGGGAAGTTGATGTACTAACTTACCCCAACGGGGCCCACATGACTTTTGGTGCTTCATCTCCTAAGGTTATGTTTTTGGATGTCTATGGTTTTGTCATTCATGTTTATTGTAAAAAGGCCTTCAAAGCCTCATTGTACTCATCTTCTTGCGAATGAGCATAGCCATCACATCTCTTCTTAGAGATAAGATGCCACCATTCTAGCGAGTTCATTCACTCTATATTTTTACAGTCTCTGTACATTTATTTCATTAATAGAAATTATGTATTGTTGTATTTCTCTATTTCTGACAATATTTGTGTGTATTTCATTGTAAGAAGGCTTCAGAAGAGTAACACCATTCAAAATATCCCCTACATTGAGGTATCAAAATATTTTTCTTGGTTTATGTTATTCTTGTAACAATTTGGACACAAAGTTGTAAATTGTAGAGCCTATGACAATAATAGAAGCAAATATGAAGGATATTTGAAAAAAAATGATCCTAGAAATCCACATGAAGCAAAAAACAAAAATTACAATAGTTTTGGTTCACTAAGTAATGAAGTAGAGTGTTACAAGTGCAACAATTTTGGACACATGACCAAAGATTATAGACTGATTGTTCCTCCAAGGGAACCAAAGCAAAATATCAAACATGAACCACAAATTATATGGAGAAGGAAGCATGATCAATTCAACACTAAAGAATGTTTGCTTGCTCTACAAGTGCAACACAAGAAAAGTGAGACGTATGTTGATAGTAGTTGTTCGAATCATATGATAGGTGACAACAACATGATTTTGACCCTGAAGAAGGAACAATATGGATCCATTTCATTTGGAAATGATAACTCGGCCATAATTATAGGTAGAGACACAATCAAGCTTGGAAGCAAATATGCCAAGGAATAAAACGTTCTATTGGTTGAAGATATGAAGAACAATCTTCTAAGTGTAAGTCAAATGTGTGATCAAGGACAAAAACTTTTGTTTGACTTAGAAAAATGTGAGATAAGGAAGGAAGGATCAGGAAAGTTGGTGGCTACAACTATAAGAACTCCAAACAACATACATGTCCTGAATGAAATTGGAAAGGAAAGATGTTGTTTAGGAAAAGAAAATGAAATTTGGCTCCTACATAGAAGAATGGGTCACATGAACTTTGATAACCTTGTCAAAATATGTATAAAGGAAGCAATGAAAGAAATGCCTGATATTTCAAAGCTATCAAATACTCTATGTGAGCATTGTCTACAAGGAAAACAAACTAGGACCAAGTTCAAATCAAAAGAGTACTCCACGAAAAAACCATTGGAGATTGTACACATTGACCTATGTGGACCTACAAGAATGAAGGGATTAAATGGCAAACATTATTTTATTCTACTAGTTGATGACTACACAATAATAACTGCAGTTTGCTTTCTTAGGAAGAAGTAAGAGGCACTCAAATAATTCAAGATATACAAATATATGGTTGAAACCAAGATGGATTCAAAAATCAAGTATTTGAGATCAAATAATGGAGGACAGTTTACAGCCAGGACACCTCATCAAAATGGAGTTGTCGAAAGGAAGAACAAAACAATACATGAAATGGCCAGAACGATATTGAAAGATTCCAAGTTGAGTGACATCTTTTGGGCACAAGAAGTACACAAAAAAATAGATATCTTGAACATAGGAATGCTTAGAAGTAACAATGATAAGACTCCCTACAAGTTATGGAAAGGAATAACAGAAAATGTGAATCATTTCATAGTATTTGGATGCAAATGCTATATGAAAAGAGAAGATGGCAGACTTGGAAAATTTGATTCCCAAGTTGATAAGGGCATACTATTTGGGTATTCAAGAAAAATCAAAGCATATAAATGCTTTCGATCAAGACTCAACAAAATAGTGGAAAGAATCAATGTAACAATTGATGAAACAAATGAATGAAAGACCAAAGAAAGAAGCAAATATTCAAAAGAGCAGGGTAAAGAAGAAGATATAAAAGAAGAAGAAGCAAAAGAAGAAGAAGAAGAAGAAGAGCAGCCAGAAGCAGAGCAAGACGAAGATGAGAAACAAATACCTCCTAATATACCTAGCCAACAAGTGCAAAAAAATCATCCACCCGAACAGATTATTGGGAATAAAGATGTGGGAGTTGAAATCTGAATAAGAATACTTTCACTGGAACAAAGGCATGTAGTAGTGTTATCCGCAGTTGAACCAAGCAATTTTGAATAGGCCAACAATGATGAAAATTGGGTCAAGGCTATGGATGAAGAATTGGATAAAATAAAGAAGAATGACACATGGGAACTAGTTCCAAGGCCGAAGAACAAGAACATGATTGGTACAAAGTGGGTTTTCAGGAACAAACTGAATGAGGATAGATAGGTAACCATAAACAAATCAAGGTTAGTATGAAAAAAATATTCTCAAAATGAAGGTATAGATTTTGAAGAGACCTTTTCCCCAACTTCCAGGATGGAAGCAATTAGATTGATTTTAGCCTATGCATGTTCTAAAAGAATCAAGGTATATGAGATGGATGTAAAATCAACCTTTCTAAATGGAGAATTATAAGAAGAAGTCTACTTTGAAAAATCTGAAGGGTTTCTACTTTCAAAAAAGGAAGATTATGTTTGTATACTGAAGAAATCTTTGTATGGACTCAAGTAGGCCCCTAGAGCATGGTATTCAATATTGGACAAGTATCTACAACGACAAGGATTCAGGAAGGGAAATGCAGGCAACAATCTCTACATAAAATTGGATTGAGACAATATATTTATAATTGAAGTTTATGTAGATGATATTATCTTTGGGAGAGATGATGATAGGGTGAGTAAGAGGTTTTCCAAAGATTTGTAGAATGTGTTCAAAATGTCTTTGCTCAGTGAGTTGAATTTCTTTTTGGGATTACAGATATGTTAGCGTGATAAGGGTATTTTCATCTCCCAGACTAAGTACATTAGAGAAATGCTAAAGAAGTTTGGAATGAAAGATTGCAAGCCTGTAATTACTCCTATGCAGACCGACTGCAAGTTGAGAAAGGATGATAAATCTAAGGATGGAGATTAAGGACTCTACAGATAAATGATTGGCAGCTTACTCTATGTGACAACATCAAGACTGGATGTGAGGCAAGCAGTTGGACATGTTGCGAGATTTCAAATAACACTAAAAGAAACACATGTTATTGAATTAAAGAGAATATTCATATATATTAAAGATTTTGGATTATGGTATCCAAAAGGGAATGAATTATCTTTGGTCGCCTACAAAGATGCATATTGGGAAGGTAGAATTGATGATAGAAGAAGTACAAGTGGAGCATATTTCTACTTAGGTGAGTGTCTGGTATCATGGTTGAGCAAGAAACAATCATCAGTATCTTTGTCCACAATAGAAGAAAAATATATTACAGTGACAACATGTTGCACTCAAGCTCTTTGGATGAAGCAGACGTTTCCAGATATATAGGTGGAATATGACGAGCCTATTTTGATACTTTGTGATAACACTAGTACTATCAATATCTCCAAGAATCCAGTAATGCATTCCAAGATGAAGCACATTCTGATCAAGTTTCACTTTCTATGGGAATAGGTTGCAAAGAAGAACAACAAGCTAGAGCACATTGGGAAAAAAGAGCAGATTACAGATATATTCACCAAACCTCTTCCAAGGGAGACTTTTGAGTATCTTCGACATAAAATTGGAGTATTTTCTTCCCCATAGTGATCCACGCGACATTAGGCACAATAAGACAGGGGAGAGAAGCATAATACATGAAGAATCCAAGTAAAGAATCTTTTGAATTCTTTTCATATACATAAGAGATTTACATGAGGAAGCACCATGAAGAGAAAGCAGAGGCTTGTAGATAGGGGTAGCATCCCCAAGGAGAATTACCCTTTTCCACTGATGTTAAAGGGGGAGAGCAATAACAAATGCATGGAAACTAAGAGAAATAACATATGCATGGAGACAGGGGGAGTGATGGTCACACGGGGAGTGATGGTCATAGGGGGATCATGAGTATGAGCATGAGTGTTACCATGCCATCAATGCGAAAGGGGGAGATTGTTGTATAATTGGTTGTCATTGATGTCAACAAGAAGTGGTTGTTATTGATGTCAACATATGTGATGGGTATATTTGGAGAAGTCTCCAGAGTGGTCCCCTTATGGCGTAGCTCTAAGAATGGCCCTCATGGGAAGACACTTTGATGAAGTCTATCGGAAACTCATAGGCGTGGTCATGAAGCCCAAAGATGTTTTAGGAATAAGGACATGAAGGACAATGTAAATTCAAGTAACACAGTCATAAATGGATAGACCTTGTCATGCCATTTCCGATGATAGGTGGTATGTTGGGAGTCCCTTATAGTCCCAACATGAATTTGTTTTTGAACCCCATTTTTTTACTCAATATCATTCTGACCATTACCTATGGGAATCCCCCCTGAGTCTTGGTTAAGCTCTTTTTTGACTCCTGAAAAATGAAAATATTGTCTAGTGAACTTGTCTCTTTCACACTCGTTAAATGGTTTTAAAAGGACGTCTATTTTGGTATAAGTTTAACCCTTTTCCATACCAAGTAGAATACTTAAGAAAAATGAACACTCTAGTCACTATTGGCTAGAAGAGTTCTCCTGGGTGTTATTTTATACTTTTTTCGGGCCTAGGGGACTAAAATCTATGAAAAATGGCACTTGTTGAGTTAAGTTGTAATTGCATCCCATTATCCTGCTTGCATCGTTGAGCCTAATGTCGGCTCTCCCTTTCTCGTTATAAGCCTCTTTCCTCAACAATCCTCATCACTAGCCAAACAACGCCTTTCATATATACTTTGCAGCTTGACACCCTTTACTCATAGAGGAAACATTCCCCTGAGTGTCCATGCCCCACAGGCTTTACTTTGCATTGAGCAGAGGTATATTCCATCGCGTGGAACTAGTTTCTTATTCACAACACTCGTTTCCTCTCATGTATCATAGAATTTATTTGAATATGAAAAAACAAAAAAATATAGGCGAGAAACAAATATCATCTCTTATCGGCAACAATCGTGTCGCCTTTGAACATAACACAAACTCTTGAGTCCATTTCATACAAGGTTTGGGTTTAGCATGACCTTAGGAATATGACCTTGTTACTTAGATTCTACTCCTACGTTGCAAACTTTTATCAATGATTAGAGTTAAGTCTATGTTGCACGATTTATCCATCTGTCTCATGCTCTTGTTCAAAGGAATTATAATCCCATGTTGGCTATTTCTCAGAACTCTTGACTTTGCATGTCGGCCATACCATTAGTGAATCTCAGAATTGCATGAAGCTATTGTCCTACATTTCACCCTAGGCCTAATTTCATCATTGGGAGGTATCCTTGAACCCAACAGATGACATTTCCTCATTGGTTGCTGTCTGGGGGGTTTCCCTTATGTTCAACGACAAGAAATCTATTCACACATTGAGATTCATGTAGTGTCTTGGATTCCATTAGCCTTATTGGTGGTTTCCTCACCTTTGTTGACAATCTTCCTCATTAGATACTATTCAGAGGGTATATTTGATGAAGTACTTTCATCTGGTTCATGGGAGAGACACACATGGGCATTGGTTTGTGAACATCCTATTTGTTTGAGATCCTCCTAATTATCAAGCTATTTCTTTGTACCTTGTGCTGGATGATGAGAGATGCCTTAATGCTCTCCTTTCAATGAGTCTCATTCCATCAACTTCAAATCATCTATTATGGAATCGAGATTTAGAGTCCTATGAGTACCTAAAGGCTTGCAGTCATCAGTGACAGGTTCTCCCACCATCGACAGTTGGGAATACATAAATGTCTCGTGATCGATGGATTCTTCAATTGTTTGACCTCAACACCCTTATTCACACTTGTTGAATTTACTCAGTGCCTTGACACCTACTTTCATTATTGGTGGGTTGCCTCTCATTTGTTAATGATATACCTTAATGATCAATAATCAAACAAAGTCTCATTGTGCTCGACTTCAACTCCTCTATTCACATAATGTAGAATTGCACCTTCGGCGGACAGTGTAGAAGACCTCCAATTTACTATAGAAACACCCCATATATGTTGTTGTCTTTCATCAGACCGATACCTATATGACTTCAATGATCATGGATGATCATACTGTACTCCATTATATACCGATATCTTTCGTTGATTGTACTCCATTGTGCCTTGTTCGTGACTATGATAGACTATGGAATATTCCCTCTTTGTATTGCCTCTTCATGGCCATGAACAACTATTTGATATATATCCACATGGATCTGCACTGTAATTCAGATTGGCAACCATGTGTACAAAGTCAATATGAATTTTAATATTCTCATGAGTAACTAGTACTTCCAACCGAGTCTTCATTACTCCACTTATGGGAATTATAATGTATTTCGACCATCGCAGATACTCCTCTGCCCTCACACATTAGGGGGCATCTGTTATAGCATATTTTCCCACATTCCATGAATCTTTCTTGGATGGCCTTTCATTTCCCTCTGGAAACTTCATTTCCCGTTTTTGTTCACTTCAGAGCTAAAAACACACTTTTTTGTACATGTACGTGACCTAGAAGTTATACAACTTGCGTATACATGGGTTGCTCCATTATAGCCTGCGTACATCGGGTTTGGTGCTCAAAAATTAAAAAAATCATTGGGTTTCCATGCCATGTCATGAGATCCATGATCCTTGACCTTCCATATACTAGAAATGCTCTGGCTAGACCCTTCAATTCCATTTGGAGGCTATAAAGTGAGCCATATCCAAGCCTCAAAGGGGATTCAATAATTCAACATTGAGAGCAAAGACACTCTAGAGAAATTTCACCTCAATTGAGTTTCATCCCTTTGTCCTTGAAAGTACGAACTTCTTATGTTCAGCCCCCAAGCTCTTCCTATATTGTGATAGAGAAATTCATTGACTCCTACTTGTGAGCTTGACTTTGTGGATGATTGAAGTGGTGGAGGCCAACTGGAGGGACTTGGTTTCTCGGTTCCGATATGTGTCATTGCAGAAGTTTGTCACCTATGTGCTTTTGTTAATTACATTGATAGAAATACTCTTTTCTCGTCCAATTAATATCTTGCAAATATTTGTATTGATTTCCATGGGCGTATTTTTTACGTGTGTTAATGGATTATGCTGATTTATATGCTAACATTATATATCATTACCACATGCTTGCGTATCTTGGTTGTTGAGAACAAGTTCCAGGTATAAAGATTTGGGTTGTGTTCTCAACGATGGTCTTCTTCTGATGTTCATATGAGGTAGGATTATATCCTTCTATTGTTAGCATTTAATTTATATAACATACTTGAGATTAGAGTTGATTTATAGGTGTCATTCTATCTGTTGTGGTTTTCCCCTAGCCATAGAGATATTTTCCTAGTAACACCACGTCGTTCCTCATGGTTGAGGATTTATGAGGTCATGAAGTTGGAAGCCCCAAAGATGGGTTATGAATCCCCTAGTTGGTTATGAGACAATTAACGAAAGGGTTAAGTGGTTGTATCAAGAAACCCCTAAAGTAAAGAAATACATCACTTAGAAAAAGTATAAATACCCCTCAAGGAGTCTTTCATAAATACAATCCACATACATCTCTATTAATTATCTTTATTGTGAAGAAGTTTTGTTCTATTGGAGAATCTAAGGTTGAGTCTGAGGTAGCAAGTCTGAGGGTGCGAAGGAAGGTCGAAGGTGAAAGTCTCGAAGTTGCATAAATTGTGAGTAACCCTAGTTTCTAAGGTATCCACAGGTTGTAGGTCATAAGGGCACAGATGCACGCAGGCTGTAGTGGAGAAAAGCACAGATATTCACGGGTTGTAATGGAGGTATTCATAGATCTGTGAAAATCTTGTGAAAGGGTATGAAGTGATGCTTGTACTAGATTGTTGATACCCAGGTTGTTTTACTCATCTGTTATCTGATACAACAAAGTGTCTACAAGATCAAAGGTATGTTTTTATGTGTGTTTATCATGGATGATATGGAACATGTTTGAGGCATGTCTTGGAGGCTCTTTTGGTTTATGGTTGCATAGGGTTGAATTCCATGTTTTGGTGTCACTTATACATGTTTGAAATATATCCTTGGTACATTGTATATGGTTGTTATGTTTCATTGTTAGAGGCACATCTTTATGATATTGGCATATATTTGAGGCATATATTATGTTATATTGCATGATGCATGCTTGAGTTATATTGTGGTACATGGTTTGGATACTTGATGTTAATATGGTCTATATGAGTAGATATTGTTGATATATCAGTGACATATACAATGACAGGACATGCTACAAGTTGATGATTAGCTACAGATTGATGCGACAGTGATAGGTTACATGTTGATGTAACATTGACAGATTGGATGACAGGTTGATTATTAGGGGTAGTGACAATATTAGTGGTAGTGACATGCTGTTCTACATTTATATTTAAGGGCAGAAAGATGGGGCAAGGAAAGGGGGTCGTAGCCTCCTTCTGGTTGGTTTCAAAGAACACAAGGAGTTGGAGCTTCGTTTAGGTTGGAGCCTAAGAATTAGGGGGTTGTAGCCTCCTTCTGGTTGGAGCCAAATAATTCAGGGAGTTGTAGCTTCCTTCAAGTTGGAGCCTGTAAATAGTGGGTCGTAGCTGGAGAATTTGGAAGTTGGTGCTTCCAATGATTGTATCATTTTGATATATAAGAAAAGCATTTCATGGCTTTCTCCCATTTGGGTTTCCACGTAGATTCTAGTGTGCTATTTTTCTGTGGATGTCTATTATGCTCTGTTGATTTATACTTCTAATGATATATTGATGATATACTGTTGATGAAATTAATGATTGCAGATTGTGGTTAAAAGTGATAATAAAGTGCTCATACCGATTCACCCCCCCCTTTTAGTATTCCAACATGAAGTGGAGTAATGAAATATTTTATTGGGACTCTTTCTTGACAACAAGAAGAGTAGATGTGCTTGGAAAAGGAAAATGTGAACATATACATAGAGTAGAGAGCACGAAAAAGGGACATGTATCTAATCTACTTATTCTACATGGAAAGAAAAAAAATTCCTACAACCAATCCACTCACATGGTGAGAAAGTATGACGAGGATGACTTGTGATGGAGAGAAGGTACTACTTGTATAAAGAATAATAAGCCACAATGGATCACATTACCATCTACGTTAACTACAATGGAATATGAGTAATGTGAAAAAACTTGTATGTGGAAGTTAAGTCAATATGAATCACTCAATGTCCACATTAGCCTTATATTTCTGTCTCCAATTAGACATAATAGAGTGAGGAGAACATACGGGGAGGTTGTGTCATCATTGGAAACCAATTAACCTATCAAGAAGAGGAATTTATAGGTTGAGAAGTATTACGAAACCATAAAATGTGGAAATGGGCCAAAATAATGAAGAACACCAATAATCAAAATTGACCAAATCAAATGAATAAAGACCATCTTTGACTTCATTGAGATGTTACAGTTCCTGAAGATAATTGGAGAATGAATGCCTAATGCCAATTAGAACCTTGAATGTTAAAGTTTGATAGAATTTGAATAAGGGTGACATTGTTGGTCAACTATGACCATGTTAAAGGAGTCGTTATCAAGACTTGGTTTTGTTGTTGTTAGGAGGCATCACCAATCAATTCTAATTATATCAAGGGAGTTGCAATTCCATAATTTATTTAAGCATGGAAATAATAATAATGTCGGGTTGTACTTGGATGGAAAAATGGATGGGAAATAGTATTATACAAAAGGATCTTGGTTAATTGTGTAGTTACAACCATGCATTTCTTTTATCCCTCTTTACAAATCTTATATGATGTTAACGTTGCAGTTGGTGATTATTGCTGGATCGATTTGTCTCTATTGTTCAAGTGAAACATTATCGACTCCTTGTGTGTTTGAGTCAAATAAGGGTATAAGTAGTGATTCATATGTTGATCTCTACCATGCTTTTTAAATTTTAAAATCTCATATATTGTTGTTATTGGACCATTTTATTTGTTGAGGATTTGGTTAATAATAATACCTAGTTGTTCTATTTACTTGATTCATTGATGATCTAGGGTTGTGTATAGATTCATTCGTTAATTTAGAGTCTTCATCCAACATTGATGTGTCAATATGATTAATTACGTTTAACAAGATTCATTCACTAATTTGGAGTGCCTTGTAAATTTCTCCGTGTTCACTTTCTGGCCTTTGTGTTTACACAAGGATTTTTAGCCCAATGGACAAGTACCAATGCTTTTGCATTAAACCAATATTTAGGTTTATATTGGTTAATTTGTTCCTTGTTGTTTATTGCTTTATTATACTAAAAATTTTGAACCAAATCATGGATAAAAGACAACAATTAGGTAAACCCTCTTGAGCTAGAAAATAATGAGTTTTAAAATGAGATAAGTTGTGTTGAGGTGATAATGGGAACAACTTATAAGCTAACTTAGATTCACCTTATTTATCCATATTTGGACTTCACATCTTGAGTGGTAATTTTGAGTGATAATAGTGAACATGGGTCATGGAGCATTGACGCATCAATGCATTAAGCATGCTGATGTGCCTATGGCATATTGACACCTTGAGGTCCAATTTCTGCAAAAATATCTTCCAACCACCTCTGCTAGATAAAACTTCATTTCCTAGTAGTGTATAATGATTATCCATTGTTTGTCCTCTTCCTTTGTTAATACAAATGTTATAAATTCTTAAGTAAAAGTTATTAAACCTATATCACTCTCCCATAGAGTTTTAGAAACTACATAACTCTCTCATAGAGTTTTTTCTACATAGAATCATAGGAATTTCCCTTGTCAATCCAACTCTTATACCAAAGCATAATATCATTTTAATAACTCACAAGTATCCTCCAATTGTTAAAATTACAAATTTATGTATACATAGTTATACTATAAAACCAATGCCATACATTTCAAATCCATGAATACAGATGAAGTTGATGACAATTGTATCTCATTTATTTTTCCTAAAGTAATAGTGACAAGAAAACTAAATAAACATGCAAGAACCCTTGCATCTGTGTGGCTCTCCCTTGCTACATCTATATTGTTAACACCATTGCAACTACCTTAACTGACTCATGCATTTAACATCTATCTCAGGGTTGCTTGCCTAGCAATCGAATTGAAACTAGAATCATTGCTTCCTTTTACACTTGGGGGTATATCCTTAACCAATTGCTTGAGTTTAACCCATAGTGGGAAAGGTAGTTTTCCAAGTTCTATTTGATCCATCAATAATATTTACATAGTTTATAACATGGGAAGAAATTTCCAATAGAGCAAGAAATTTAGTGTTGAAAAGAAAGGCCATTAATGGGTGCTTGCGCTCTTCAATCTTATCACTCCATCAATTCAATTACATGCTAAATGGAAAATTAAAATGTAGAGAGAGAGAGAGAGAGAGAGAGAGAGAGAGAGAGAGAGAGAGA
>JASDQU010737143.1:152401-163795 GCA_032191745.1 Picea mariana | reverse complement strand
GGAGAGAGAGAGAGAGAGAGAGAGAGAGAGAGAGAGAGGGGCAAAGTTTCCAAAAATCATTTTTTGGGTTATTTTAAATTAAGGTGATCAACTCAATTTGCAATAGGATCAGTTGTTGGTGTTGGAAGAGATGCTTTGGGATTTGCTCGAGCAACAAGGTAAATAAATGGATAAGGAATTGGATATGGAGCTAGACTTGGAATTATATATGAAACAAATCAATTTGCATTTGCTCAAACTCAATGTTGATCAATACTTTCTATGGGAGGTGTGATTTTTCTATACAGTACTGGAATCAATGTTCCTAATTATGTCTTCATATACACTACATGTTTTGTCACTGGATCATTTGAGGGTGAAGTTGCATGCAATCAAGGGCATACTATATCTCTCAATAGTAAGCACAAGTATCAGTGCTAAGGATGAAATAATACCACCAAATGAGGTTTAAGAACAAACAAAAAAGTGAGGTAGTTTAGTCCAATATTATTCCTGGATATCCTTAAACCTATCAGAGTTAACTCCAACTTGTACTATAGAGATCTTGCTTGAACATCAAGAGAATCCAAGGTGTGTTTTGGAATTTTTCTCTTGGGGTAGATGGCAATGTGCCAGGTTTCAACACGCCCTTAAATCATTCTCCACCATTAACCATATCCTTATCCAAGGATGCATCTTGAACGAGGGTGTTGCTGGATCATATGTGGGTGAAGCTACATACAAGCAAGGGTTGACTATATCTCATAAATGGATGATATAGTTGATTAACTTACTATATATACAATGGAATGTAGCTAACCTAGAATATAGGCTAAATAACCTACGAACAAGACAATGATAATATGCATAAGAGTGAAGTTATACCCTCTTAGCCAAATGCAAGCCTATGTCCCTATTGTCTACAAAACAAGAACAACAATAGGTTAGGATTTTCACCTTCAATCATCTTTGAATTTTTTTATAATTCTTTCTCGATAATAAGTATAAATATCAACATTGAAGATGAAACAAGCCCACCGATTGGGATTCAAGAAAAAATAGACCAATGATGTATAGTGTGTTCCTACCCTTGGTTGTTCTTACCCATATTAGAGCTAACTATGCCCTGCATTGTAGATATCTTGCTTGAACATTAAGAGAATCTGAAGTGTGCTTTGGAATCTTTCTATTGGGATCGACCACTACTTGGGTTTAAAAACACCCTTAAATCACTGGCCACCATCATCCATATCCTTGTCCAAAGATGCATGTTAAACAAGGGTTATGGATTTATAGATATACAGTTTCTAAAACAATCCAAGATTCAAGTTACTTATGAAACGAGGTGGTAAATAACTAGAATTGTTGTTCACTTTGCAATAGGTTCTCAATTTGGAACTGGTAATGAACCGGACTACCCTTGGAGGTTAATGGCCTCACCACTTAAGGGAGCATGTAGGTTACCAAGTGGAGGGTGGAGGCAACACAATGATGTTGGGATGATAGGCACCCTTACAGTCGACCCTGAAGTCGAACTCAATGATTAATTGTCAGAACCTCCAAATTGGTGAATGATATAATTTGTATAAATGTTTTTTTCCAATTAACTTTTGACTACGACATATAGACAAAACAATTTCCCTCCACTAAGGCTAATTAAGTCTCATCATGATGTTTTGACCAATAATAACTTTAATAAATTTAAATTATAAAACTAGAAAAAACATTTAGATTTTCTAGAAAATGAAGTCTAATAAAGATTTTTGAAAAAAATAAACAAGAACTACAAGTCCGGTTAAACTAACGAGGAGTTAAAATCAAACCGATTACTATACTCCATATGTAGTAGGCATGGACTAATAATCAATTTCACATTAACCAAGCATGAATGATGAATAACTCCTTGTGGAACCTGACCTTAATAATGTCTTTCAATGTATATCTCATATAGTTTAATACACTATCATGTTCTATCTTATTTTTCTTAACTATTATTTTTTAATAACTTTCAATCTCCCTTATTTAAATATTTAAAATGTTTTAATTTTTTCATAGTCCAACTTCAACTCAAACTCCTTTATTTAAGTATTTAATTTAAACGTTATTAAAATATTTAATTTTTTCATAGTCTCACTTTAACTCAAACTTTTTTTATTTAAATATTCAAAATGTTTTAAATTTCTCATATTCTCTTTATGTATTCAATTTAGTAATTTATTTATTTATTTTTATAATTTTCATTTATTAAAAATAAAATTACATTACATGGTAAGAAAATATCATATCCAAAATATCAAAAAATATTACAATTTATGCTATTTAATAATCTAATTCATCATGAAAAAGATTCCAAAAAGATTCCAAAAAATCTAAAAACCAATCACCTATCACCTAATATAAAAAGTTACATATAATCCTTACATTATCTAAAATTTCATAAATTATACAATTTAAAATAAATCTTCAACAAACATATCAAAAACTTCCACCTAATATAAAAAGTTACATATAATCTTTACATTATCCAAAATTTCATAAATTATACACTTTAAAATAAATCTTCAACAAACATATCAAAAACTTCCACTACAACATCATAAAAATCTAAAATAATAATAAACAACATCATGAAATCAACTAAAAACCTTCATGAAAAGAACAAAATACAAAAGATGATAAGTGTAATTCAATAATTTATATAACTTAATGTGAAACATTATCATCTCCCCAAGACTATGACTTGCTTCAAAATTTAGTTCTCAAATACACTTTATCATCCTCTATAGTACATCCTGCCCAAGTAAACTTTCATACCAACCATTGTTTTCGTTTTCATTGGGTAAGATTATGATATTTGTTATCATAATATCTATTGGTTACTCATGTTTCTCTTTACTAAATTTTACTTTTCCTTTTCTAAATTTTCCATATGAGGATACTTTTGAACTATCACAACTTAACCAAGGTCATTTTCAATTGTTTTCCTTTTCTAAATTTTCCATAGGATGATATTTTTGAACTATCACAACTTAACCAAAGTCATTTTCAATTGTTTTATTTTAATAGTATTTGACTACCTCTTCTTATTTTTTGAATAAGAAACAAGGTAAGAGTCTAGTAAGGGACCCACCCTTGAATAAGCCCTTACAAGGAGATGCATTGACAATATGAACAAGTGAACTTACAAAGAGAAAGGTCCTTATTCAACTTACTTTGGAGTATGTCCTTATTCAACAAAAGCGTGCGTTGGACTTATGAAAGCACCTAACCTTGGTCATACATCCTAGTATAATAACCTTGGCCATGCGTTGGACTAGATGCATCCTAGTATAATAATAAAAACAAATCAAGTAAAGTAGTTGATAACAACTTCCTAGTATAATATAATAATATGCTCTTCGAGAAGCTTCCACTTTGGTAATTTAGTTCCTTTATCTCCAACTCCAATACGACAAGATCTTAAATAAATTTATTTCCTGACAAAAAGCCTGCATCACTTTGGACAACGTTGATCATTCATTGTACATAGACACTGAAAGAACCCCAAAAAAACAACCAATGAACAAAACATGCATATGTCAAAAAAGAAGAAGCATGCAATTTCATCACTTCTAACCTCTTCAACTCAGGAACCAATTTGGTTTCCTCACTTTTGACCTCTTCAACTCTTTTATTGTTAGTTTTCTCCAAACCTCTAGTCTCCTGTTTACATGTAGGGAACCACTTTGGTTTTCTCACTTCTGACTTCTTCAACTCTTTTACTTTAGTTTTAGTCACCTCCTTTGACTTTCTACAGTCATCTCCCTTATTTTTGTCCTCCTTTTGATTCGATAATTAGATTTTATAGAAATGATTCTAGTCGTGAATTAGATTTTATAGAAATGATTCTAGTTATTCTAGAAATTGCATGTTTTATGTTGTATTTTACTTATGAACTACGCACCTAACTTTTCCATTTATTAATTGTTTGTAACATGCCTTGGTATTTTAGTATTCATATGAAGCTTTCCATGCTTCCAACCATGACTGATATGGTGACCCTTCAATGTCGTATTTGTCTTTAGTGTGCCTTAGGTTTCCATGCCTCCAACCATCACTAATATGGTCACATAAAGCATGGATGATGTTGAGACAAAGGACACCTACAAGCTATAAGGTCACCATTCCTCTTAAGTAATAAGTATTCTATTACTAGCATATCCTCAAACCGGGGGAAAGACAACGTCGAAAAGAATTATATAAAGAATTATATATATATATATATATATATATAATTTCATGAATAGCGTTGTAATGGTATATTAAGCATGAGTAGAAAAGTGATTTGTTGTAAGGTGTTTAGGTCAAAGTATGATTTATAGTTATTTGGTAGTAAAGGTTTGAAACTCTTTCATATCATGTATAGAAGTATGGACCAAGTCAAATAATTCATGTATAGAAGTATGATTACAACATAGAAGAATCTAGAAGGTATGCAACAAAGAAGATAAGTGTGCCTCTTCTTGTTTGCGTAGTGAGACATAAGCAATATCCTTCATTTTTTCATAGCGTTCAAAGGAGAAGGCTGGTGCTATTCACATTTCTTCTATAGTAGTAGTGCGTGACATTGCCGTGAAGGTCAAGCCTTGACGTTCAATGTGTCCAATGTCAATGGTAGACCTTGTCAAGGTCATGCCTTGAGATTTATGGATAGTCAATGCCCAGGCCATCTTAAGAGGGATTTGTTTCTTGTTATTCCTTTGTATGGGTGGAATTGGTACATGCTTTGGTTGGGTTTGGTCCCATGGAGGGCCAATGTATTTATCAAATTCCACAACATATGTTGGCAAATGTGGAGGGTTAGTTCCTGGTGCATATACAATTTGCATGACTACTCTGAAAGCACCATTGACTAATCCTGCTTGGACATATAAATTGCAGGATAACATAACTCGCTGGCCTATACATAGCAAGATATGTTTTTCCAATTGATCATCATCATGATGGTGTGCATTTGAAGCACCAAGTAATACTGCAACACTGCATGTGATTGGCTTATTCAAGGATTGAAGCATGAAATTGTTATGGTTGTCGACAAGAATGTTTGTTGGAAATAGGTGGACTGGAGAATCAAACAATAAACGTTCTTCAACGGATAAGAATATGTCATTCCTAGATTGAAGGAGGTTCCAATCAACAATGGTTGGTCTATCATTGTGAAGGTTGGCTAGCAACTGGCGGAAGCGAGACTGGGTGACATAGATGCCTTGTTGACGAAATATTGTTTCCAACTTGACTATAGTGGTAAAGGTTGTCCATAAGCTCCTGCCTGGAGTTTCTCCTACATAAAGAGGTTTTTCCATTACTAGTGGTAATTTACCCAAGTCACCCACAAGAATTATTGAACAGAAACCGAATGAGCAATGATTTTTTTTTGGAAATGCCTCACGCAAGCAACTTTCAATTTGCACAAAACTTCTAGATCCTATGAAGTTCATCTCATCAATTAGAATGTAGTGAATATGTTTTATCTCTTCTTGGAACATTGCAAGGCACTGACCATGTAAAGGCCTCATATCCTTGATAGGAATCATAAGTCCTGCATGGATAATGGTCGCATGTATGTTAAATGTTGCAACTCCAGTAGGGGCAAGAAGCAATAGTGGGCTATGTCCAGAGGGTGCTTGAGAAGATAGTGTTTCTTTGATGCAATGTATAAGATAGGATTTTTCTGTGCCTGTAGTGCCTTGGATATCATCTTCAATGGTTCTTTTGGTTCTTTTGCATGTAAGTGATGCATGATGATGTCGAATACAATGTGTTGATTTGTAGAAAATGTACTTCTTGAAGGACATAACGGATTCATTTCTTGTAGTACTATTGTATTCCTTCGATGATAGCTGATGAATCTTGGTGCAATGTCTAATGTATCTTGTGATACTTTGAGTTGATCCCATGGGTGGAAAGTGTCAATCTCTCAAAGTCCCAACATATCAAGAGAATTGAAGTTGATATTGTCGGTAGGGACCAATCTTGATAAAGATTGCCATTCATTCATCTCCATGTTTGGTTGTATGTTAGTATGGCTATGCTCATCTTCAGATGTTTGGTCATTAGGAGTGGGCATCGGGATGCGGTCAACATGTCAGACATGGTAGTGATCTCTTATGGTCTCCCAGATAGACACAATGTCTTCATTTGAAAGGCCTATATCTTCAGAGAAGGAATGAAAGGGTTTGTATAAAATCAACTCACTCTAGCAGAACTCAACAAAGTTATTGGAATCTTTGTTTGGAATGGTAGTGAAAAGTGGCCATACATGGATAATTGCAGGGATGTTTCTTTTTTTCCATTTTTCATTTTTTCGTGCTTGGTTATATGTCCAATGTTTTGCGAGGTCAAACAAACATACCGAGTTGAGAAAAATGAGATGTATTAAATATGCGTCAATGAAAGTGGATCCAGATAAGCAGTTAGGCAAATCATAGGAGATTCGACGAAATATTTTCCGACCAACATTGAGTTTGGTGAAGGTGCAGATGCATGTGACAAGGGGAACCTTTTGGAGCATATGGAAAGTTTCTTGGGCACTTATGTCACGGTCTACAATTGCTTATGAGTGCAAGTGGAGATAAGAAGTTGAGGCAAGGTTGTCTATATTTGATGTAGATGAAATTATGGTCAACATATGGTGGTAGGTCTTTGATCTCGCCTCTACTTTGGAAGCATATTTGAAAATGTATTTTAGAACTGCATAGCAAGAGAGGACTGGTTGGAAATCTACATTTTCTCTCCATGCTTGGAGTATGTTAGAATTATGGATATTGAGGCGCTCATCATTGTGTGCCGGCCGATATGTCTTTTGACCCATTTCATCAATATAGAATGATGACTCCATTTGTACCTTTCAAGGGAATTTATACCTGCATTCGAGTGTAGTTCCTTTTCTATGGAGACATGTTTTCTCATTGCACTTTGTATGCCTTCGAACTCGATTTAAGAGTTGTTCATAGTTCTCAAGTGGGTTGGTTGCAAATATCTCCTTTGTATCTAATAAGCAAGGGTCATCTTCAATGGATTGGTGCATAGCCATGTGTGTGTCATGGTGTTCCCTAGGATTCCAGGCTATAACATAGTTATCAAAGAAACTCTTTGCAACATAGATTTGATGTGGGTCTTCCCAATGTAATCTTTCCATGTTTGGAGCATTAGAAAGCCATGTATATGTGCAGAGCCATGATGTTTCCATTCATACATGCAAAAAGGATATGAAATGATTAGTAAAGAGCATATAAATGTATAGGTTCGGTAGAGGTAATTGCAAGTAGTATACATTGTGTACCTATACCAATAGTCAATTGCATGCATTTTTTTTTGTAGTATCTCCTCATGGAAGATTGAAAACCTTTTGTGCATGTAAGCAACTACAGTGTGGGGGCAATCAATGAAAATGTTTGTACGCCAACGTTGACGAAGAATTGGATCAAGAGGTCTATCATGTTGCATAACTGGGTGCAAGTCTGGCCATTTTGTGTTTGCTGCACTGAGATTGAAAAACAAAGTTGGGCATTGAAGCTCTGTGATCATGTCCGTTAGCTCAGTCCAAAATGAACAAGTGCCACGTAGATGTGCTTCAAAGGGCATGACTTGTTCTAGAGTTTGTTTGTAGGGAGTTCTTTGAGATGCACACACAATTCTTGAATTGTGGTGGGTGTGTTATGATTTTGGCTTTGTTTGAAAAATAATGTAGTTGTTGATTGATTTCGATGGCGCATAATCAAATTGTAGAGGTAGTCTCTGAAACGAGGATGACTACTAAACCTATTGTCATGGTATCTCATTAAGTGTAATGCATAAGTATCAAGTGGTATGTTTCTCATGCGTGGTTGGCGAGGAAGGGCATCTCCAGTGGGGAAAAGAGCAGGAAATGCCATGTCGAATAGACCCTTTGTGTTGTACTCATTGATTGGTGATAGGCCAATTGTTGGTCATTCAAATGTATTTGGTGAAAAGTTATCTGTAGTGTTAACAAATGCTCTTATTTTTTCCAGTCCTTGTTGTGTATTAGGCAATCTAAAGGGAAAGGAAGACATTGGTTGTTCATCTTGGCAAACATCATGGTGTTATAAAGAGATATTTGGTTCTTCGGTGGGAGAAGTTAAAGTTTTTGTAGAGACATAATAGAGGCGAGTGGAGACATTGGTGCGCGTAGTGGGAAGTGAGGCAAGCGCGTTTTGGTCAATTTGTACGTCATTGTAATATTTGTCATGGTGTATTGTGTATAGCAATGCATTGGTGACATGAGATTTTGTCACATAACAATCATAGCATTTCCCCTTTCCTCCATGTCTCTTGACAACTAAGAAATCAAGTTATGAAAGGTGATGCGGCAAGAAAGTCGCTATGTGGAGGATTTGTTGTGGGCAACTAATAGTGTGGCCACTATATTTGTATTGTCCACCTCGAGCATGCCTAACTTGCAAGATGGGGCTAACTCGAGCAATTGAAATTTCCTCAACTTGTGTAAGTATTGATAGAACTGTGGGTTGGTCACCGAGGTTCATATTATTCCATTTGGAGAAACGATGCCCATTATTTTCTCTATGACAACGAGTACAAATGTGTCCATTCGAAGATGGGTGAGTAGGAATGCCGGGATATGATTCCATACATGTAGTGCATGTATGTATGTTAGACAAGGAATCAATACATTTTTGGAAAGAGTGGGAAGCATGTGTATGGGGTTGAGGTTGTAGAACACGTGTTGCTAATTCCACACAAGATTGGTTTTGGTTTATAAGTGAAGTCTCTCTAAGTCTATCCAATTTTTTTTTTTTTTTTCCAGCATATTTAATTTGACATTGTTCATTTTTTTGGATCCTAGATGTAGATAGATAAGTGGTGACTGAGCTAGTGGTTTATGTATTAATAGTGTAATTGTTCCATCTATTTCTTTAGCATGAAGTGTATGGCATTGGCGATTGTATAGAGTCTTGTTGGGAAGTTGAATTTGTGAAGATGTTATGTGCGAAGTATTTGATGGCATGCATTATTGAAAGAGAACATGCCTTTCTAATGATCTTGAGAGACTTTCACCGATGGTGTTTGTTGTTTTAGTTGGCAACATTGGAACAATTCTTTTGCCAGATGAAATTTCCTATAAGAGAAAAAAATAAAAAAATGTAGTTAGAATTCAAAGTGTTTGATATCACATTTTGTATGCTTGATAGCATGTTTTTGTAAGCAGATTCTTAAAATATTTATACAAACAATAGTTTTTTTTTAATATGTTTTAAGTGAATGCATAGGTTGGATTTATTCCATACAAATGTTATAATGAATATAAAAAAACTCCAAAACATAAAAAGTTTATATAATATGTATATGCACAAAAGAAAGGAAATTACAAGTTGGTGTTTGAAAAAAACAACCATAACACTTTGGAAGCACTATTTATCCAATAATTAAGGGACCAGTATGTCCTCTTTTGGCTTTGATATGCGATCAATTTTATCACATGCAATCACGATGCTTTTGTTTTTTTTTTATTGGAAAATGTTTCTTCATGCACTACAAGTTTGAACAAGTAGCTATGAAAGAACAACTTTCCAAATATGTCAGTGATTTTTTTGGTATTTCCCTCATATTCATATTCATATAACTTCTATGCACAAACACCTATAAGTTGTTCGACAACTTCTTGAAATGCTGTAACATTGATCTTGCTTTTTTGGTCTTCAATGTTGAACTGGAAAATGTACATGTACTCACATTCAAAAACATGTTGATTGCACCTTTGGTAGTTCTAGACACCATCTTCAATAGGTGTGAGTTTTTTTTTACACTTTCGATCTTTGAATGTAAGTGGGCATGCAACATACCAACAATTGTTTGTATTTAAAGAAGCAATAGTTGCCTCAACCAAAATGAATATAGGGTTTGGACCTTTACCATTTCCCTCATTTTCTATGTGAACCAAGTGTTTTTTAATAGAAGGGTGCCCTCCTGAAGCTCCATGTGTAGATAAGGAGTGACAAGTTAGATCTGTTAAAGGGTTATCAAACCAGGCTCTCAAATCTTGGGCTTCTTTGAGAATAGGATTGATGGAAAGTTGGGATGTGAAGGTTGTAGTAATTGATATCCTATCAAAGTCAGTTACTTTTACTGCTTTCAGAGCGGTTATTGAAAAGGTATTTGAGATAGAATATTGGTGTAGATTATGTTTGTTGCAAAAGACTCCCCATAATGTGACCTCTATACTATACCTTGATATGTCTTTTAGATGGAGGGTTCTCTTATGTATCTCTATTCCATTTTTTTTCGTGATGGTTGTTAAAGGGCTAATAGAGATAGCAATTCCAATAATATCAACTATAGAGTTGTTGACCAAAGTTGGTACCAAATTAATAGGAGTGAACAGAAAGTTGTGGTTTGATATTGAATGATCATCCTCTAAACAGACTTCAATGGTCGAGGTGTCTAGAGTTATTTCCCAATCATTTTTTAAATGATTGAATTCTTTTTTTGCAAGCTTGATGTACCCTTTTGAGATGATGTAAATTTTGCCAATGTCTATGGAAGGATGGAAATTTGTTGCTTGGATGTTGAAGCAGGTAATGCGGATTTCACCATTTTTTGCATCAATAACATTGAAGCTAAATGCATGGCCAAGTCCCTTAGCATTGGTGAATGTGCGTAGATCAAATTTTGAAAGTAATTTGACTTTTAGAGTCCAGTCCTTTAGGGATGCATGCAAAGATGCAATAGGTGTAATTTTTGGGGGTGTATTAGGAGGTTCTAATGGTCGTTTTGAAGAAGAACTTACATCTTCTATCAATGTTGGTGCACCAACCATGTCTGCTTGAAAAGTATGCACTTGGATTTCATGCACTATCAGAATCCCGCAGAAAGAGTAAAAATAATGTAAAATTAGCACTTGCATTATTGGTAACATAGCAGGGAATGTAAAATGTGGTTGGTGTGTGTTATGCATGTAAAAATTAAAGGCCTCCCATTAGAATCTTGATAATTATGATGAGCTATAGAATCAACATTTTCAAATAGTTCCATACCTTGGCTTGTTTTGAGACAAACTTAAGACATTCACTATAGTATGAGACATTCATTACAAGAGTATATGTCAAAATTTAGAAATGAGCATAGAAATCTCAATTTAAACAAAAACGTTAAATTTTATCAACTGTTTACTTTCATTTAAATTATGATTATGTGTTCTTTCTTTTGTTCATTAGCAAGTTTGACTATTTTGAATAATGAGTTCAATACTTCATCAAATAATATCTTGGTTGGTTTCTTATTTTCATGAAATCATTTGGTGATATTAATTAATTAAATTCTTTTTTCATTTTGCATCTCATAATCATAATAAAAAATAAAAAAGAATTATCTATCATTTGTTTGATTTTGTAAAAAAAA